>MJUU01026454.1:0-24489 GCA_002080025.1 Modiolus philippinarum
AGTTTGTCTAAAGTTTGTAACGTATATTGACGTAAAAAAACATCGAGAAAATAACCAATATGTAGAATTTTGTTGTTGTTGAAAATATGAAATGGACACTGTTAAGACATAGCTTGTCAGTAATCAATAATAAAGATAAAATCTAAAATTAATAGAGGGGGGCTAAGTACTGATAGCTGTTTCACTAGTTTAACCTGGTAAGCTATGTGTAATCACCTCATAAAATAACCGTGATTATTTCCCTTCTTAAGTTATGTTCAACTATCAATGTATTCTACACAGGCATAAATTCTATTAATTCATGCTTCAAGTCTTTTTTTACAGAATGTTGTACTATTTGTACGGTTTTATGTAAATCTATGTAAGAAAAATAAGTTTTGGTTATTTACATGATTCAACATACAGTTCCTGTAATGATTCTTTAATAGACTTTGTCACAGTGAGTATTCCATACATAAGGTAAACTATGTATAGGGTCTTACCAGAACAAGACCAATTTAAAAAATCCGAAAGCTTATTGCGCATCTGCAGCATATATGCAACAAATCTATCACAAAATTAAAACACTTAATCCAAAAATGAAGGAGGGTTCCACTGACAAGCTCACAGTTGTCAGAATAGACATCTTGGGGCCTCTTGTTTGCATCAAGACCAATTGGAAAAATCGGAAAGCTTATTGCGCATCTGCAGCATATCTGCAACAATTCTATAACAAAATTAAAACACTAAATCCAAAAATGTAGGAGGAGTTCCACTGACAAGCTCACATATATATAATAGACATCTTGGGGCTTCTTGTTTGCACCAAGACCAATATCAAAAATTCCGAAAGCTTATTGCGCATCTTCAGTATATATGCAACAATTCTATAACAAAATTAAATAACTAAACCCAAAAATGTAGGAGGAGTTCAACTGACAAGGTTCATCTAACGGACAGACGGACGGGACCAAAACAATATCCCCGCATTTTCTTCAGAAAAGTGCGGGGATAAAAAAAAATAAAAGTAAATCCAGAATATCAATAAAAGTAGTAACATATGTATTCAATAAATGTCAAGTTTAGAACTTGTCTGTACTATAAATATATGTTCTTTCCCTAAACATGTTTTCCATTTTTATGTAAAAAGAGAAAGTTTGGAATTGAAATGAAAATCTCAGAGAGATTTACACACTCTTTAGCAATGTTGTACTTATTGTGTATTTGGCAGGGTTAGAATTTGTTTTTCAATATAATTGTTTGGATTTTCCTGGTTACATTAATTCCCAGATTTTAATTGTTGCTATTTTTATTGATGGTTCCATGGATCCAGAATAATCGCAAATGCTTTAGTTAGGACTCAAATGTGGAAATTTTCTACTTCTGGCTATTCTTACTTTGTCTCCTCTGTTTTTGCCTTGACCGTCAATCGTCCGTCCATCTGTCCGTACAAAGTTGATGCTTCTTAATTGTTATGCATTTTTGATTCGACTGCAACCAAATTTTGAAGGATTATTGAACACAGTGCCTATCTGTGCCCACTGTGTTTTTAGAATGCTTGACCATTTTTTTCACAGAGTAATGTCCCTTTCTGACTTAAAATTTTGTGGACGCCAATTCTCCCATATGTTAAATCTGACTGAAACCAAAACTTCACAGGATTGTTGACCACAGTTCCTACTTGAGCGTATAATGTTGGCTTTTTCTACTTGAAATTAAGTCATACTAAGTTTCTCCTACGTCTACAATCTATATGATTATTTATAACAGTGTTTAATATGCATATTATTTCCTCAGAATGCTAACCTAATTTTGCACAGAGTTCTGGCTTTATGAACTTACATGTGTGTGTGTGTGTGTGTAAGGGACATTTGTCTTTAGCTCACCTCGCCTAAAAGGCCATGTGAGTTTTTGCCATTACTTTGCGTCCGTCGTCCGTCGTCTGTCGTCCGTCTGATGTCCGTCCATCCGTCAACAATTTCAAAAATCTTCTCCTCTGAAACTGTTGAGCCAACTGTAACCAAACTTGGCCTGAAGCATCAACAGGGTATGCCTTCAAAATTGTGTTCGATTTGTCCAAAGACCAAACAACATGGCTGCTGTTACTAAAATTAGAACATAGAAGTTCTATGTTCTAATTTTAAATTGCTGTTTTTGCAAATAACTAAAAAATCGTTACAGATATCAAAAATTTGACAAGAGTAAAAGTAATCAGCATAGCAAGATCTACCTACAAAGCAATTTTGAAGAAAATCCGAAAACCCGTCTTGGAGTTATTGCCCTTTTTCCGTAAAATTTTCAAAATTTGTGCATTTTTTTTATTTCAAAAAGTGTAACAGATAGAGGTCAAGTGTATATTGCAAAAAGGTTCAGCATATCAAGATCTACAAACCCTGAAATTTTGAAGAAAATTCAAAAACCGTTGTAGGAGTTATTGTCCTTTTTTTGACGGATTTTCAAAATTTTCATATTTTTCGTCTTTTATTTCCAAAACTATAGAAGATGAAGGTTAAGTGTAATTTGATAAAATGTTTGCCATGCTGTGAGGATTTCAAAACTGGTGTTTAAAATTTTTTGTTGACCGCCATTTTCAAAATGGCCGCAAAAAAGGCGGGAAAATTCAACATTGTTCGATTTTAATGAAATTTGGTTTCCAAATAAATATTGATGTAGCGACTTCAAAACCGGAGTTGAAAAGTGTTCGTTGACCGCAATTTTCAAAATGGCCGCCAAAAAAGGGAGAAAATTCAACATTGTCCGATTTCAATGAAATTCGATTTCAAAATAGATGTTGATGTTGACACTTCAAAACTGACGTCAAAAATTGTTCGTTGACTGCCATTTCCAAATGGACGACAAAAAGACGGGAAAATTCAACATTGTCCGATTTCAATGAAATTTGGTTTCCTAATGGATATTGATGTTGCGACTTAAAAACTGGTGTTGAAAATTGTTCGTTGACTGCCATTTTCAAAATGGCAGCCATAAAAGGTGGGAAAATTCAATATTGTCTGATTTCAATGAAATTTGGTTTCCAAATAGATACTGATGTTAGGACTTCAAAACCGGATTTGAAAATTGTTTGTTGAGCGCCATTTTCAAAATGGCTACAAAAAAGGCGGAAAAATTCAACATAGTCTGATTTCAATGGAATTTGCTTTCCAAATAGATATTGATGTCGTAATTTGAAAATATGGTGTTGAAAATTGGTGTTGACTGCCATTTACAAAATGATGTCTCAGCTTCAAAACTTGTGTCGAAAGTGGTCCTTAGCAAGAACGTTTTTGTCAAAAAAGCCCAACAAAGAAATATAATTGAAATTCAACTGTATAACTTACAATGCACGCTTGATTAGCCAGGTGAGCGATACAGGCTCCTGGGAGCCTCTGGTTTCGAAAAACACATCTTGATTGTCCTCGTAATATTATATTTCATTTGATTTAGTCCGTGAACTAGAATCACTTTCCGTACATCCTTGTTTTAGTATTTCTATGTCCCCTCTTCACAATAAACATTTTAACAGGAATATAACATACACGTTTAGACAGGCAAGTGCTACTTTCCTAGTAGACCACTCCAATTCATATAATTTGTAGTTTTAACTAAAGTTTGATGTTTTGACCTCTTTAATTTATACTTAATAGTTCTCGCCACGATATGGCTAAAATATTGCTGAAGTTGGCGTGAACATCAATCAATCAAAAAATGTTTTATTTTCCATAGAATGGTTCCATAGATATGTACACATGTACAAGTTTGCTATCTAACTAAAACGAATTTAATAAACTTTAAGATAAATATTCGTTTATGCAGTCTAAGACTTTTATAGTCTTTAGAGACAAAAATGAATCATCCGACTGTATGTAATCCCTATATTGTCATCCATTCTGGTTGTATGATTTTTGCTCTTGCTTCGGTATTCATTTGGAACTTTATTTATCCATCTCCAGGAAACAAATCGTTTTGGTATGTCTAAGCTTTTAGAAAGTAGTATTTTAAACATCTAAAACTTACAATGTACCTTATCTTTTTAAAAGTCATACAAATATTCGACGCTACCTATTTTACTATCTTCAGCTTCGAGAAATTTAAACTTTTTATAAAAAAGAATTGTTACTTATTTCAAAAACCCAATACACATAGGCCATAATCATGATTTATGGGGATTCATTTATGAAGTTTTGAACAAAATTGAAATTTTTCGGATCTTACATGTAACAGCCCATTAGTCAGACTTGTTTGACATGAATTTATAGAAATTTACTGTTTATCAAAATTCTAACCCCTAAAAAATACTGAGGCTTCATTCCGTGTATTGCACTCCGTGGATTTGGCCTCCTATTTCGATATTTTTTTGGTAATGAGTACTTCTTGTTTTACTCATTTTGGATTATGGCTTTCCATATTATTTGATTTTAATGCTGCTGATGAGAGGTTACTCCTTAAAACACGTGTACAAAATAATAACGAAATTTACTGTTTATTATGCAACTTTGGTATTTTAGTATTTTTAGCAAACAAATAAATATTTCTGATATCTCTGTAAATTAAAAAAAAATTTGTTGCCATTTTGATCATTTAAAATGTAATATTGATGACATTATCTCCAAACTGTAACAAAAAATTAAAAGCCATTCTCTTTATGTAAATCGTAAGTTTATAATTTGCATACAAACTGTTTCTTTATGACATTATCTCCAAACTGTTACAAAAAATTAAAAGCCATTCTCTTTATGTAAATCGTATTTACGTACCAACAAAAATAGTTGAAATCTAATTTTAAGTTGGTCGTTAAAAGGGCCGTTCCAGAAATAATTGTATGGGGGATCGGAACGCTCTTTAATTAAAATTTGATGGGTTGTGGGGTAAATTGGAGACCCCACTCCCCCATACAATTATTTCTGGAACAGTGGAAACAAAAAGATCTTGAAACCAGAATCAATGAAAAGGTGCAGTTTCCGTGACTCTAGAATTAATTTGGTATATTTTTGCAATTATAAGAATGATATATATCATTATGTCGACGATATTGTCAAACAACAAAATAGGTATCGAAAAAGAATGTAAAAATATAGTTCTTATAGCGTGCGTGCGTGCGTGTGTGTGTGTGTGTGTGTGTGTGTGTGTGTGTGTGTGTGTTTCTGTGTGAAGGGAATCCCGGTGATTTCTAAGGGGTTTTGACGGATCAGATCTGTAGTGTCTTGACCAGAATTACAGTATTCTTTCACGTGAATTTCAGTGGTCTTTGACGGGAATTGCAATGCTATCTCTGAAAAATCGCAGTGTTCTTTGGTACAATCGCTGTCATTTTAACGGATATTGCAGTGTTCTTTGACGGGAATTTCAGTGATCATTAATGGAAATTTCAGTGATCTTTGACACCGATCAGTTATCTCTCATTGGAATAGCAGTGTTCTTTGAAAGGAATCGGACAGTATTTTGACCGAATTCGCAGTGGTCTTGGGCACGAAGCTCAGTGATATTTCGCGGGAATAATAGTTACATGAAAGTGATATGCTAGACAGAAAAGTGTGCTCTAAACTTGTCAAATGTGTAGTGTAAAAAGAAACATTTTGCTTTATGAATCTGTATGGCTTAAGTGATACTATGACAACATAGAGACATTAATGTCAAATCTAGTTGTTTACATGTATATACAATGCCCTTTTCCTGACATCATTATTTTCCCCAGAATTAAATAACGATAATAGTTATATTTTTGTGCATTTAAAGTTCCTTTTTTTATCATATTATAGTTTATGTCATAAGTAAAAGCTGTTTTTGCACTTTTAAAAATGAAAAATGTTGAGGCTGAACTTGTTTTTCTTTTGTTCTAAAAAGTTTTAAAATAAGGAAATCTTGTTGATGTTAATCAGAGCATTGGTAATAAATATATTTTTTGATACACAGAAAAGCTTTTTTCATTGACATGGGGTTTTCTTTACAATGCATTCCTATATAATTACAAGATATCACTGTGGTAAATTTCTCTCTCGATGATAAAATAGTGGTGTTAAAATTAAAGTTTAAGTCAGAGTACTTCCCCTTTCAGCGCTGTCTGTGATCGTCATAGAGAGCAGTCGCAATGCTATCTGTGTACACAGTTAAGTACTATATCACAAACTTGCATGTTTCTATGGACGTTAATTTACAGTGTTTCAAGTGAGAACATATACTAGTACCAAAGTGCTTGTTAGCAGCCAAAACTTTTTCACAAATTGGCAGAAAAATAGGTCCAGTGAAATTAACCAATAGCTACTGTATTCCAGTCACACTTGGATAAGGCCTACTTTTCACACCTTCCCACGCATCTTTAATCAATTTACAAGCTATTGATGAATTCAAATGGTCGTATTTTTTTTTTTCAAATTGTAAAATTGTTTTAGCTGTTAGCAATATTTTGGTATAAGGTCTAACTTGAACACTGTAAAATCCTTTGAACCAGTTTGGTGCAACGTTTTCTAGTGTATGAATCTTTTTTCTTTTTTCTTTGTTTTGATATTCCTTTAGCCAATTAGAATATCACGGCCTCAGTAAGTGGTGTAAAATAAAGCTTTCAATTATTATTTATATAATGTATTTGTCGTGTGGACGAACAGTTTTTGCCGTTTCTTGGAACTATGATCATAACTATTCATGCAGTGGTTAGTTATTCTTTGTATTTGTCAGATACACCAATAAAGAAAACTAATCAAAAATCTGTATTTATAGCGACAGATGTAAACAAATACCCATATCATATTGAGTAAAAATTAGTACTTTATATTTTATGAATATATATTTCTAGGAGTTAAATGTATTGTGTTTTCAAACATTCTGCAAAACTAGGTTTGGTTCAGTATGCCCATTTTACAAACATTTTGACCAAAACAAGGAATGGTTCTTGCACTTTAGAGCAAAAAGGCTTAGTAACTGGATAATGTGGTCATTTATGAATGGGAGGAAAAGTAAATTGTCCTGAACCAGTTTTTGAAACGCAGAGTTATACTTCGTGTCAATTCTTACATTTGTATTTTGATTTTGAATCTTATATACATTTACAAATATGGATTCTTCTTCAACATATAGCTGCACTAGGCTGTCAGACAGTTCGAATATTCGCTTACACCGTCGAAACAAGCAATTCGAGATTCCTCATGTTTGACACCTCTACGGTATCTGAAGTGATTTATGAAACTCGCTTGGACACCGGCTTTTAGGTGATAATATAGTACCATTTCAGTAACATTAAGTCTTTTTTCCTTACTCTTTAGTTTTTCTTTCTATTTACCTTTTTCATTGTTTTCCATGAAAAAACGTCATGTTAATGTATTCTTTTCAAATAAAAGATACACGTATGTTTTATAATACAAATAACCACTATTTATCAACCATTAAGTGTGCCTATTTTTGTCTTGCTTCCTTAAAATGCCCACATATAGGAAAAACGCTGTTTTAAATGGGTAATATTGTTTTGATTCCCGACATTGCGGGTAATATTTACAAATTAAATATTAATTGTATAACTAATCGACCGTGATGAATACATCAAAATAATCAAAATAAGATCAAAATAATGTCACGAGTGCCGAACAGCGCAAGACTAAACGAGTTCCGGAACATGTTCATGAACGAGTTTAATCCATTGCGTTGTAAGACATGAGTGACATTTTTATTGATATTCATCGGTTGGTTAGTTATACTTATTAGATTTTCAAATTTTAAATCGTTTTGTGGGGATTATCTTTTTCATATCAAAGCACCAGATGTAAAAATTGACGATAATATTGCGACGACATTTCTTCATTGAAAATGTATTATTTCACTGAATGTAAATATGAGATTAATTCAACTCCGAAAACTCGATAAATTACCGCTATCTATGTAGCAATGTCTCTATCTACGGGTGTTACTGCCGATTAAAACCATTCACAAGTACTTAAATATAGTCTCTAATGGTGTATCCCGTTCATTACAGGTTATTCAACATTCGAAAAGTTTTTTTCTTAATAGATTCACCACAAAACTTTACATTCTGCGCACATCCTCTCTTTTGTTTTTGTTTCCATGTACATGTGCTTATTTAGCTTATAATATAACGGGTGATAGTTTTGCAGAACATTTACGTTCTGTTAAAAATAAACTAGACTGCCCAGTCGGCAATCAGTTTTGTCTTCCTGGACACAGCCAGCATGATCTACAGGTCACTGTTCCAACTAAAGTGGAAGGAGGTCGTGATCATAGACGTATGCTTGAACAGCGAATCACCCATCGCCTCGGTACAGTGCGTCCCAGGGGAAAAAATGTAAAACAGAACACCGTAGATTGGATATTGTTTTTGTGTTAGAAAATCATCCGTTGTTTGTCTTTTTGTTATTTATTTATTTATCAATTGATTTTGTAATTTCTCGTAATTTTAGCTAATCATCTGTTGTTTGTCTTTTTGGTATTTATTTATATATCTATTGATTTTGTATTTTTTGCGTATATACCTAACGTTAATTTTTTTCTATTTAGGCAATGTCTTTGATGTTTTTATTACAGGGTTTAAGTTGGAGACAACAGAAGTGAGACGTGTTTCTGGTCCACGGTGATGTCCTGTTCTTCTTTTTTTCACCCTCGCAAAAGGAGTTAACCCCGAAAATTTGGGCCTTTTCTTTCTTGTACATATATTTTTTAGATTTTAGTTTTATTTCATATTTTATTTTGTCGTTCTCCATGCACGACAGCTATACAAATCTTCTTATTCTGTCTAATTCATATAATATATACTCGATGCACACACAATATTGCATAATATTCATGTATCGGAGAGAAGACCACCTTTGTTGATTTAAACTGTGAGTAATCTTTTATGTATCATTATATGGGGCTAAATGAAAAAGTTTTCATATGATCAAGTATTTGAGGTTTGACTCGTATACATCTTTTTTTCTTCTTTTTTTGAATTTTTTATTTTCATTACTATTATTATTATTTTAAACCAATTAATGCTCCTTATTTTATTTTAAACCAATTAATGCTCCTTATTTTATTTTAAACCAATTAATGCTCCTTGATTACATATCGTCATTCGAAGCAACATTATTGCGTATACCTTTTTGCGTTGGCCAAAAATACAGCTATATTTAAAAATGTTTTGAATTTCAATGCAAGTAAGTAGTATCACCTTTCTGATGTCTTCTGTCGTGTCCAAACATTACAAATGACTTGACATAGAAATGCATTTTATTGCCTTTCTTCAATTTGCATTAGATATCTCTTTCTCTTACAGAGAATACAACTGTAAAACAATGAATAACGAAACACGAAATGACCAATTTCACAAGTATCCAATATGAATGAATAAATAAATATCTGTAATAAATTTTGATTTGGCATGTGGCATTGCGACAACCTATGTCTCTTCAGTGCAGATAAAATCTAAATATTTGGAATACCATAAACTCAGACTGACAGAGAACAAAAACAAATATGATTTCAATTTTAAGTCAACATCAGCTAAGCTAATCTTCCAACAAATTTACAAAGATATATACAGCTATCCCTAGTTCCCATCGGTTTCTGTGTTTGTCTATTATCATTTTATTATTTTTTTTTCTTGTACAGTTCCCTGGTAGATTGTGGCATGTGATTGTAATTTTTGGCCTTTGTAAGTGTCTCCTGTTATCTTTTCCACATTAATTGCAAGCTTCCAAATAGAATCGGCGTTCAGGACATATTGAGAAGACAATTATACGAATTTCAATTACATTTGAACAGGTTTTGGAAGCAATAAAACACAGGGACAAAATCCAAGGGTGAATGTGTTTTACAGTATGTTTTTCTGTATCTATTTATACCGTCTTCAAATGCATGATTATAAATGCATGATGTGATTGTAATTTTTTAACCATATTGACAATACGAATGAGCCTAAGGCCGGAGAATTCTGTACGTTCCATGGACCTGGGCCTACCGTGGTATAATTCGGACATACAAATATATGAAATCGTAATATCATATTGTCACAAGATATTTTCTAGTTTTTTTTTCTCAAGAAATTATCTTGTTTGCTTAAGAAACAAGATAATACTTTGTAACATCAGGATAAAAGATATCTTTGTATGTCTTAGATCCCACAATTTCAATAAATCATACAGTTTCTTTCCTCCAGTTTCATGAACATGAAAGTCGGATAAATACAACTCCATATTTTTTTTACTGATGTCTTGTACATTTTGATAAGTGCAGTTTAGTGGTGGTAAAAACAAAATCAAACGAGTCAACGACAGCAGACTACCGAAGTGACAATGGATCCGATAATTACAACAATCAGAGTCGATAGACATGCCGAAAACGAGAAAACAGAAAATCAGAGACATGAGACAGCTACAAAACTATAAGATTAGAACACAATATTCAAAACTAAGAAACTTAAAATATGAAGTACCATAAAACCGAGTTGCTATGGTAAGCATTTCCTTCTAAGTATACGGCACCAGTAAGAGTGTTGGCGAGTCAATCCAGGATTAAGTCGAAAACTGTAATGTAAAATCCGTTTATAGGTAAATAATAGCCCAAAATTTTCCGTTTTCATCTTGGATGCCGACACGACATTCTAATAATGTCATTGTGACGAAAATATAATTTCTTGCGAAAGCTGAACAAATCCCCGACTCAGCATTTTTATGGTATTCAGAAAAATAACTGTATAAACCTCAATCACAACAGAAATAAATCAACTATGAAATGTACACGCCGTATGCTGCTGAAGTAGATATACTGCTGCTAAATAGGGGAAAATTCACAATTTGAAAGTTTATGAAGAAAGTAGCTGACAATTACCTCCATATACCATGACAATAATTACACTAGCTGAGATGCATTGCATTTACTAGTATGAGGTATAAATAAACTGTTAATTGTTGAAGACATCATTATGAACTTGGAATGAAAAGCAAAAATAAAGGATTTTGATGAACAATTAAAGCGTAATTCCTTTGCAGCTTTGTTGTACCATGTATTTGAAGAGACTTTGTGTTCATTTACTCCGTATCTCTTCATTGTATATTTTCTTTAAAGTTTTGTTCATTTGAAATTTTAAAGTCTTTCTCACGAACATTTACTACATTGCCTTTAATTTTAAAGATTGTCATTGCCTTAAAAATAGGAATAACCAAAGTCGTCAATGGTAGATTATGAACCTGATTGTGTCTTCTAGAATCGATAATAGCAGAAAAATATAAAACATAATATTAACAGATGTATTTTATTAAACAAAAATAAATAATTTGATCACCGTGAAGTTTTTACAAAGATGGCAAAAATGAACAACTTTGATTTTGGATTGCCTCCAAAAGAATATGCGCAGTTGATGTGCACCTAGCGAGTCAACATTGTTTTGGCAACATGGTTAGATTCTAGGCGGACCCAGACATAAACATCCACATTAAAGGATCATTGAAATCTAATCCCATCATCATTGGAAGCATAACTCTCTGCATTAATGGACGTCTGGCTTGTGGGGCACCTGCTGCTGCTGCACCTGCACCTGCTGAAATTATAAAATAAAAACCCGTTTAGTTGTTGTTTTTGAATGGCACTTTCATTATTTCACAGCACTAAACTGACATTATAGTGATAACTCGTACATAAAAAGACAAATGTAAGACCATTAAATACAATTTTTAATTTTGATATTAACATGTATGTATAAAAAAATCGCCATTTCGTCATTACGCTTCCATTTTATTTGCGTTGGTCAATATAAGACAATCAACCTTATTAATATTAAGCATTGCATTTTCGGTTCATGGTAGAATAAAATATTTTCAACCTTTTATGTACAAATTTTTCTGTTTAATTGTTGCTGGCATTGTGATACTCAAATGATCAGAATAATACTTTGATGTAGGCAAAACTGTTAAAATTTTGATTGTTCATTGACACGAGAAATTCTTACATGAACAAGTACACCATAACTGACGAAATAAAAAGAAATTACACTTCGTGCACAGAATATCTTTTTGAGGACTCCTCATTGCATGGGAGACAAATAAAGGTATTTGGAGTAAATGTACATGGGAGAAATTCCTTACAAATACATGATAAGATTCAGCAAACGGAACAACGCTTTATTTGTTGTTCTTCCTCTTCAACTAACAAACAAAGGGCTATGATCAAGGCTTAATTATAAAGAGACTCCCCTAAGACACAATTTTAAACCTGCAAAGTAGTTTAAAATAACTTTAAAATATACCTTGGGGTGGAGCACCAGGGGCTCCTGGGAGCTGATTTGTGTTCTGTGCCATACTTGCATCAAGTTGAGGTTGGTTCAATAATCTGCTGAACATCAACATGCTCATCAAATCACCCTGTGCGAAAGTACTTCCGGCCAGACATACGACCAAAAATAGGGCAACTATTTTCTGGTTCATTTTTGATCTGAAACAAAAAAAGATTTTAGATATTTATAATTTCTAAATTTCAAGTGGCATATATTATATTATGATTTTTTTTATATACTTTTTCTTTCCTTTATGTGCTTTGAAAAGGCAGACATCTAATTCACATAACATAAGAATAACAGTTAAAAACAACGGCAGTAGAATACCGAAGGAACAAGGGAAGCCATGACTACAAAAATCGAAGTCCAAAGACACGGCAAAAACGGCAACAGATAAAAATAAAATAAGTGGGAAAAATGTTAAATTGTGAATGTTTCTATGAAAAATTTATTTGCCTCTGGCTTATATTTTGACAAGTAAATAAGTTGTTATGTCAAAATTATATAATGTTTAATGAGATAACACATGCTGGATGACAATATTTATGATACTAAGCAAGCCACTTAAAATGCTGAAAATATGTCACAAATTAATATAAGAAAGTAAAGAAGACTGCATATGAAACATTTCTCTAATTTCTGGCAAAATGTAAACACCTCCTGACCGGTGTGTTAAAAAAATATAACTAACGTGTGGATAGATTTGTTTTCAGTTGTTGATTGGTCTATCATGTAAATAAATCGTGTCGATTTCTAGAAATAGTTCGACATAATGTTGACAATTTCTAGAAATAGTTCGACATAATGTTGACAATTTCTAGAAATAGTTCGACATAATGTTGACGAAATTAACGCTTGATTCACTGTTTGGCAAATTGTTTTTATATTTTATTTTTCATTTTATGACTAAAATTACTTAATCTATAGGTATAAGTAATATATCTTGTTTATTCAAAATATTTTACATAACACCCCTGCTTATGAACGGCGCAGTGATACACAAAGCAACAATTATAAGCTATTTTGAAAAACTAGACTACGGAGATCACTTTACTTCGATAAATTGAGTAGGAATTAGAGAAACAATCTCTACCATTTCTCAAACCTCTATAGTAAAATTTTCAAATTTAAATTCAATATATGAAACAATGATTGAATCAGCATTATCACTCGAAGACAGATCATTGGAAAATTACAATATTTAATTTGTATTTATGACCTCCAATTGTAAATAAAGATAATTGTTCTCTCAATAGGCTCTGTGGTATAATGTGTCCTGAAGGGACAGACGTTGACAAAATAACCATCTACATGTGTGTTGTTTTATTTGTTTCATGTTATATTACAGTATTTGAATTGTACAAACATGATAAGGACCTGAAGACACATAAACAGAGGTGTTCTACTATTTATCAAATTTATTCAATTTCATTTATAATCTTTTTATATTATGAATATTTTGTCTTTACATCCTACATTTTGTCAGATGCTAATGTAATTCTAAATCAAAAATGTGAAAGTCGCTATTATAATCAGCACAGCTTAGATTGGCACCTTCGGATGATTTCAAATGGTGTTACACGACACCCTCCTAATTTTATACCAAATAATCCCTAATTTTTACTTTTACTTTTTAATTGAGAGAATAATTCACTATCGAAAGAGTTTATTTTTGCAGTTTTTAAGTTTTGCAGAAAATTCAAAATTGCAAGTTTATACCATTTTCAGCGAATATGAAACTATTAAATTAAGAATGAATATTCTCTTGTCGGATTTTACATCAAAATATCTTAATATATTAACAGAACTATGGACCTTTCCATTTGGTAACAAAATTTAATTCAAATATAACTGCATATGAAAGTATTATTATTTTTTAACCTTTGTGCACCATGTGTACTTGGTATTTATTTATAACTGTTTCTATATGTTCATAATTAGAATTTAATACTATGCAATATTTTGAATTTTCGCATTAGAATCTTTAATATATACTTTGATTTATAAAAATTTATACAAATCAGAAGAAAAGGTTTTCTGCAAATTCAACTAAAATTTGTTTTACATTCAAGTGAGAGTGGGTCTTTGCTGAAAATTTTATCTTGACTTATAAGACTTAGAATACATTGACATGATTATTTTTTTATTTACCAACAACTTTGTTATTCATGCTGTTATCAAAGTAGCATGTAGATTGTCAGAAAGCGCAATAGTAATAACGAATTAATGAGAAATTTGTTGTAAACCATGCAAAAAGGAAATACTTTGAAAAATATGAATTAACTTTGCATCTACACTAGAGTAAAGATATTCAAAGGCAAAAAATATATTAAGTCAAGTTATATTATTCTTAAGAAAACTTACTCTTTTTCTGATCTACTATTTCCACGAAAGATTTGACTCAATGATAAGAAGCTGGATTCACTTGTCTTATATACTTTCCAGATGAAACCGGTTCATTGTAAGGACATTGTATGGTGATGAAGATTGAATGATTACAGCGCACGACAGCAGCCATAGGACAAACACGTAGTATTTACCCCAAGGGTAATATATATTGTTATTTGATCTTACGTATTTCAATCACAATGTCCAAAACTGGCAAAATGTAACAGATATGACTTTGTCATTTGTATTTTTTATAACCTCTTAATCGTTCAGTGTGTGATTTATGTTGTAAGAATTGGACAATTATACACATAATCGAGTAATAATCCATAAAATCGTGTAGATGTGAAAGTACACGATGACATGAGAGTTTGTTAAAATGAGGAAATATTCAACTTATTTGATAAAAGATACTACACGGAATATCATACATGGTTGAAAGTACTACACTTTTGAGAATTTTGCCTTTACAAATGCACATTGAATAAAACTTTTTTTCCAAAACAGACCAAATTAATTATCTATAAAGAGTTTTGTAGTAGTTTAGGGCAGACTAAACATATATTTTTCAAAGTTTTCCGAATTTATTTATGTACATGATGAAAAATTCGTCACTTGCAATTAAAATGGGGAAGGTAACTATGTTTCCCTTAATGCTTCAAGATAGCTAGATAGCTGAAATAAAAAAAATATTTTGAATGATTTAGAATGTGTTTTTTTTCAAATTTCAGAAAAGCATTAAAGCATACATTTTTATTTTATTCGAATGAGTACACTTTTAAGAGATGTTTATGGCCATTTTTGTTCCAAAATTTCAGAAAAGGTTCACTTTTATAGCAATGTATATGTGAAATATTTACTTGATAATTCCAGTTTCAAGATATGCTATTATTGATCTAAACAGTTGACGTTATATAGGATATCCTTAGTGTATACCCACGATTACAAAGTATAAACAGTTTTTTCAATACGGCAATTCAGTAGTAAACGATGTTTGAACACTTATCGTTTTTTGTTTTTGTTTTTTTTTTTGTTTTTTTTTTTTGTTTNTTTTTTTGCGTTTCTTGTTATCGTTCCCATGTGATCTGATTTGAAGCAAATAAATTAGACCAGTATACCCACAAACATACAGGATTAACTAATATGTCTGTTTTACGTCAACAATTCTAATATTTTTGATTGGGACCCATATAGGAGGTTCAAATATTTTTTGTTTCCATATTTTACCAAAAAACCCACACATCAAGTGTTTACGGTACATGTCGCAGAATATTATCAATACCTCCTTAATTTGTCATAGGAAATTTGTAAATTATGCAGCTTCCAGTTCTAAAGCATTATAAATTTCAGAACAATTGCACGTAATCAATTTAAAAAAAAAACTGAAATATAATGCAGCAATATGCCTACACCACAAAAGGAACGCGGCAGATTCTTAAAGGGTCTATTAATGCTAATAAATCTGAAATAGGAGTTCATTTGTGGGACTTTTTTTGCTACAGTTAGCCCTTAACATTCTTTTTTACATATTTTCGCCAAGGTGATCTTAAACACCACTCAACTTAAAGCTGTGAAAATTGGCCTGATGCTTTAATTCTCCAAGTGTTCAATCAACAAAAAATTACTAAAGAGACACATTAAGCGTACATTTGGACTCAGAGGATTTACTTTAGACACAAATGGGAATAATACATTTAAATACATTTAAATCGCCTTTCATAGATTGTGAGTCGTGTAACATTAACTTCAAAGCATAGGAAATTTTGAAATATGTACTGTTGCCATGAAAGGGGTCTATAATTGGGTATAATAGAAAGTCGTGTCATTTAGTTAACATAGAATCGAAACAAATAAGTTGAATCTTTAGGAAAAATTGTATTTAGATATCATGGCATATCTATATGAGAGAAATACCCATTCCATTTTAATGTAGTTAAATTTTATATGCGAGTTCGCTTGGGAAACGTTTGCCTGAGCTCAGAAAATGCAGTAATACATTATGTTTGTTGGCATGACGTGAATAGCGTTTGCATTGTAATGTTTTTTTTCTGTGAAATATTTCTTTTAAGCATTTGACATCAAAAATCAGATGAGAGCTGTTCATTTATTCCATATCCTTTCGTAAAATATTTATTTGTATTGGATTCCGTCAGTTGCTCTTTTAACACTTGAATGCTGTACTTACAATCTTTCAGTTGTTTAGAACCCATTCAAGCAACTAAGACTTTTGTTTTAATACGACATTAGTCAAATATATGTAAAAATGGAAGAATACAATTAATCTATAGATAACAAGATGTAGTTTGATCGATTGCGAAATGATTTGTCAATCACTACATAAAATTCGATTTATATATTCTGTGTCCATGACAAAACAATGGTCATTGTATTTTTTATCTCTAAGAAATCAAGATGTCATATTACACTTACCGTAAACAATTGTTTTTAAATTCATTCAATTAACTTTTCATAGGTACATATTGATTAACATAAATGACAGCTTGAGAATTTCTGCTTGATGTAGAAGACAAAGTATTAGAACACAGAAATTGCAGGAGCTTTTCATGAGCAAAATATAAATGTATATTATTTTTTAAGCGTCTGAATTTTTCAACCAATATCAGGTTTCTTGGAAGGAAATACTTACAATATAAGTGAAAGACAATAAAATTTCAAGGGTGCGAAATTGGTGGTAAAAAACAATAAAAATACCTTAATTGAAGTAATTTCTGCCCTATAGATAATTATTTCGAATTTTTTTTCCTAAGAGAAGATTTAATATTTTTGGAAGGCAAATAATGCAAAAACGTTTGAAAGAGCATAATAATCTGATAATATAGTTTACTTACAAAAAATATGACTATCATTTTGCAAATATCAGAATTTTTTGTCTGTTATTTCTAAGAAAATGCATAAGATGAATGTAATCACATTAAAATGGGAATTTCAATTTTTGGTAAATCGTCAAAAGATGGTATAAGGTTGAATCGTTATCGTCTTGATATTTTTTTTTCTCTTATAACTTGTTATTAGATTTTCATTCGCTAGAGCAATGTTTCAGTTATTTAAATAATTACATACTTTTGTGGTGCAATTTACGTAGTTAACAACTATATAGGCCACATTTCTCTTGTAAAGTGCAAACTATAACTAAAAGTGGCGACGCTGACTAGTGAATATGTGATGATTAAATGATTACACACAGAGATATATGTCATTGTCGTAGATGTGATCCTCTGTTTATAAGGTAAATACTTGCCTTGACACATTAGAATTAATTTTGTGGTAAGCATCACACGAGTGAGGTCCAGAATGCGTGATAGTATGGCATGATATGTGAAAACGTAAATTATTCCGTTTGTTTATTATTTTATGGATGGACTGGTTTTACAGCGTGTTTACCGCTGTTTGTTTCTTTAATATGTCATGAATAAACAAAAGTACTTACAAAGATTTAATTTTAAATAATTCGAAATTCAAGCCCATCGAAATATTTGTACGATACTCACTTCATGATAAAAATCGCCTTAGCACTACAAAAATTCATGATTCTGATTATTATGTTACCCCAGACGAAGTCGGGTGTCAAGTTGTTCTTCGGTTTTTTCTGATTATTATTATTCTTAGAATTCTTCTTCCAATCAGTTTTTACGATCGATTATTGTGAAATATCTTGATGTAATCCAATGAAAATTTGATTTTCATGTATTTAGATTAGTATAAGAAGACGTGCTTTTAAGGATAAAAAATAAAATAGCTGCATTTTTTTAAGATGGCTGCTAATTACATTAAGCAGCTTCAATTTGGTCCTATTTCAACAAAAATTGAATTTTAGGTATTTGAGGCTACGAGTTAGATTTAATGATGAAATTGGTTGTCCGAGGTAACATAAGCTTTTGCTTGCAATTCCAAATCTATTTCTCATTATAACTTTTATTATTTCTAATATTATTCCAGAACTTTCGAAAATGCGGAAATAATGGTTTCGTCCATCACGTTTCCATTGACACGATCTAATTCCACAGAGCCATTTAAAGAAAATGCAAAAAAAAATCTGCAATTTTAGTGCTTTTGTATTTCAACATAGATTGCTAGAATTGTTCTGAAGATATAACGATATATATGAGACTTCCCTGATTTATACCAACCAATAAACAGTTTAAAGACGGCCATTTTGATATGTAAACTGTATCATATAATTTGTCTGTATAAATCTTACATATTTACAATCGAACACATTTGGTTGATTCCCTTTTTAAAATTGTTTGAAGCAGATCTTTAAACCCAAAACCTATAAATTTTGC
Organism: Modiolus philippinarum; assembly: GCA_002080025.1. Lineage (NCBI taxonomy): Eukaryota > Metazoa > Mollusca > Bivalvia > Mytilida > Modiolidae > Modiolus > Modiolus philippinarum. Next base: position 18,919 of record MJUU01026454.1, read on the forward strand.
AGGATAATCATCTAATATATTTAAATTTGACAGAAATAGTCTGTAAATGTGCAATATGGCTCTGGTTCCAACTTTGGAAAATTCACCTATTACTATCAAGAAACACTCAATCACTTAAAAAGAAAGATATAAAAATTGATTTGATTTTGAAAACACTTCATTCAAATTTAAGTCAATTTTGTAATAAAAAAATCTTTTAATACTATACATAACATCGAAAACATTATATTTACTCAAGGTAAAACAATCTAGATTTTATAATACATCTATTAGCCTGAGAAAAATCCATTTGGGACAAGTCGAACCTGCATGATAAAATATAAAGTTACCATGATTATCTGCAAGTTTGATGCAATACAATAAAAAATGATAAAGTCACTGATGTTGCGATTGCACACATTGAAACAAAAACAAACAAGACAAATTTATTATTCAACTTTTATTGATTGTGAGGGAAGATTACAAAAGCAGCGGCTTTGACGTTCAGTACTTCTGTGATGGTCAGAAAAGCAATCATTTGAAATGCCACAATAAAGTTAAAAAAATTATAGATAAAGTGAGTAATTCCCTCTTGTATAGCTCTGTTCTTAGCTGATTTAGCTTTACTTCTAGCTACATTTTCTATTCTCAGTTATTTATATGCGTTTGGATCTTACAAGCACTTTAGTTTTCTTTCCACTATATACATTCTCGACATTTCCCTCTACTGAACTAAAATTAATTGTAATTTTCTGTTTTGTTTTAGGACAGATTCCTTTTTAATATACCACAAACAATGACAACACATCGTCAATAAACCGTCACATCAATGCTTTGGAAAAGGCCAGTACACAAAGCCAAAAGACATATTATTTTATGAGAAAGTCAACTGCATAAAACTTCACTGATGATGAAATTGTAAGCTAAAATATGGGGAATTTCGTCAAAACGCCCGTTAATAAACAATGAATGGATGATGGAACGTCCATTAATTAAGTTAACAATGAATTTATAATGGAGTAAATGCACGTGTGACAAAGTCTCTACAAAAACATGGTAATATCAAGCAATGGAACAACGTTTTTATTGTTTTTCTTCATCTTGAAGACACTACGAAGGCAGCAACAATGAACATTGCTCATACCTCATACCGATTCAAGACACCCCGAGCACCGACTTGAGCGGAATCCATTGCTTAATGACGAGCAATGTCACATCATTTGTTTTATTTATTGCTTGGATGCGAGATTGTCAATAAACATAAAATTAGCTAGCAATTCGCTCTTACAAATACTGTCATCCGTTGCCCAACAAAAGCTCTAGTGTCCTAAGATTGTGGACAGAACAGCATATAGACAAACACAGTGCACTCATCATATTGATTGTAAGAAACTTTTCACTATAAATTAGTGAGATGTGGGCAAGTGGAATCTTTTTGCGGAAATCGCACTGCGGGAGTATAAATGCATAAATAAGAAAATACCGAAGTTACTATGAATTTCGTTTCTGCATATGCGCATTTCGACAACTTATGTCTCAATAGTGTAGATAAAATCAAAACGTTTGGAAGTCCATAAACCGAAATACGTGTAAAACTGATAGAGAACAAGTAATCAATAAGATCTAAATAGAAATGATTTTTTTTTTCCTTTAAATGACAAATAATTTTTTAAAATGTAATGATGCTTCATTCAAGAGTTTTGTTGAAATTTAATTATCAATTAAATATCATTAAATTAATTTGCATGCATTGAAAGCAAAAAAGGAAAGAAACAAAACAAATTCAAAATGGGCCAAAATGTTGCTTCATCAAACTTGTAAAAATTCGTAGAATTGCTACATTAAAAGTTCTAGTAAATAAACTATTTAATACAGGAGGTTGTCTTTTATTGCAGTGTGGAGTTGGTAAAACAATTTCCCGTGGTAGAGATGTATGCTCTTTATTTTTCTTAGATATGGTGTACTTGTACATGAGATTGATTGATTGATTAGTTAGAGTTTAACGTCCAATGAGCAATATTTCAGCTATATCAGGACGAGAACAAGTTAATCAATTCAAAACAAATTGTAAGTAAAAGACGAAAGAAATAAAGGTGGAAGGGACAACCGGGGCAACGACTTTTGATTGCCACTGGAAAAGGGGAGAAATGGGTAGGGGCAGGAAATTTAGCCTTCTATACGACACCCAGTGCGACTTGTACATGAGATAATAATTCATGTGTACACTTTGTTCAATTACTATTATCTAAATTTATGTAAATTCTAAAACCGAAGGATTAACTCCCTCCATCGTAGTTTTGTCCTTAGCTATATTTGATATTACTGATTATTCGGATTTCGTTTGGTTTTATGCATTTTAAATATTTTTGAAATTATGGATTTCCTTTGTTTGGGTTCTAGTGCTGCTGATGAGGAATAAATTTCCGAAATGGCCATATAGCTCATTAAAATTATTGCAGTTGGAATTAACACATGTGTTATGGTCTCATGTTCATTTACTCCACATCCTTTCGCAAAATATTTAATACAGGAGTTTGTCTTTTATTGCAGTGGCGAGTTGGTAAAACAATTCCCCGTGGTAGAGATGTATGCTCTTTATTTTTCTTAGATATGGTGTACTTGTACATGAGATAATATCTCATGTGTACACTTTGTTCAATTACTATTATCTAAATTTATGTAAATTCTAAAACCGAAGGATTAACTCCCTCCATCGTAGTTTTGTCCTTAGCTATATTTGATATTACTGATTATTCGGATTTCGTTTGGTTTTATGCATTTTAAATNTTTTTGAAATTATGGATTTCCTTTGTTTGGGTTCTAGTGCTGCTGATGAGGAATAAATTTCCGAAATGGCCATACAGCTCATTAAAATTATTGCAGTTGGAATTAACACATATGTTATGGTCTCATGTTCATTTACTCCATATCCTTTCGCAAAACTACCGAATAAAATGGTAATTTGATTATAAATACTTTGTGAAATAAAGGCCACTCGCTTTTTGTATAAATAAAAAATAATAATGTTGAACGTTAAAATAAGTACTAAACGCCGATAATTCAATTAGTTGCCAAAATGAGCATCAAAGAAAGAAGTAGTGTCATTTAGCCGTTCATTTTGTTCCTATGTTAGGTCATTTCGAAAAAGCTGAAATATTTCAGAAAATCGTGTAAGATGGTCTCATTTCCAATACTTTAAAATAATAATTGCCATTTATATGTTTTCTGATTTATAAGCAGTCGAACATGGCTGTAAATTGACTTGAATGTCAATTTTAGCAATTTACAGTGTTTGGGAAAATGGAAAACATTTTTTTTTGCTGGGAGTATATAAATATTTCCGGTCCCAAATGGTAGTTAGTCTTGATTGGCTCTAAAGGTCATAAGCAACGAATTTTAATAAAACTTACAAAAATTGTCAAACTTTGTCGAAATTGCCTTCAAACGACAAGTTCATTTCTAAAAATATACAAATGCATTTTAATTGATTTTGTTAAAGTTAAGTTAATGTCGCGTTCACACGCAATTCGATTTGGTTTCGCATTATTTTGAATTTGCTTATAGTTCGCATTGGAAAACGATTCATGTTCTAACGTCGTCATAAAGTGAATTGCAATTAGCATTCAAATATGCACCATGTCCGACAGTCAATTGACGCTAGTGTGAATTGGACATTTACAAAGCGAATTAGTCAATTTGAATTTGAATGCAAGTTCCAATTCGAATCTAGAAATTTGCATGTGGACTTGAATATTGTTTAACTTCGAATTGAATTCAAATTCCAATTCAATTCGAATTATATTCGAATATTGTTTAACTTCGAATTGAATTCAAATTCCAATTCAATTCGAATTATACGTTCCCTGTAAATATAGCATAATTAAACTTTTTTAAGCCTTTACTTAAAACAATTGTTATAATAATGTGTATGACAGATGATCTGTGAAGGTTTAATGCGTTCACAAAAATGGCATGATGAATAAAATTGATTGACTGATTCTTTAACATCAATTATTCCTGTACTTTATAACATAAAAAGTAAGTTCTGCTTATAAAATACACGGAAGACAGACCGAAAGCGGAAATGACGAGAGCAGTAGTGCATCAAAAGCGGGAAAATAAGGGACTTCAGAAAAAAAGTGAAAACAGAGTTTATTCTGGTAATTGAAAAATATGGGAAACTTGAAAAAAAGGAACTGGAACAAGACGTGTGATGAGAAAAGGGAATGACTGAACTAAGTTATTAAGAGTAAAAGAAGGAGAAGTGTCACTTTTTTGTATTATTCATAAAATTTCACCTCAAATGTGCATGATCGAAGAGAGCACCAAAAATCATAACTGTTGATTTCGAATATTTTATTCATTGAAAACTCGTCAGTTAACTCGAATTTGAATTCAAACTTTAAGTGAAACTTTTAATTTAACTCGAAATAATGGTTTATAGTTAGTCACAAGAAATTCCAAAATGTCAACAATAAATTTGAATACCTCGGTGGCATCAGACTTAAAATTTTTTCCTAAATTCTATAATTTGGAATAGAAATGTTGTTAAATTAGATCTTGCTGTTTTACGTTTTCTGATGTATCATGTCTTGACGAAACTTGTTGCTGGTCGAAATGCTAGAATTTTTTAAGTTTTTGTCTTGCTGACATATGCAAATTTTTTTCGGAAAAAGATATATTTCACGATATGTTGTGGTGTTTTTTAAACAATCCTTCTGAATCAAAGTCGTACAAAACAAAAGGCAAAGCGGCCCAAGTACCGGATTGAAAAGTGTTCTTACAGTTGTTGTAAACAGTTGCCCTACAAAAAGACTAATAGAAGGCAATCACAACATATTTCCAACTACAGGGTACTCATCGAGTCAAGGAAAACTCGGCATAATACAATTATGAGATGAAGGCGCTATAAAAGGGTGGTCAGAATAACATTTGAAAATTACAAAAAATACCAAAATTTGAAAGCAGGATGATGTATCGATATGACAAATTCTCTCAACAACAAATGCACCATAACTGAAATATATAGATAGAGTATATATCTCTCGTACAAGAAATTACGCACTCAATACTGCAGGAGAGACAAATCCCAGTCTTATATACAAAATGAAAAGATATGTAGTAAATTCATACGAGAAAAGGTCTTTCAATATAAGTGGCAAAACCAAGCAAATTAACAACGCTTTTATTGTTGTTCTTCATCTTGAAGTTACCATGAGTCTCAACAATGAGCTATTCATAGTTAGTTCAATACGACTCCAAGAACCGGTTAGACCGTAATTTATTTCTAAATGTGCATTTAAACGATTATTGTTTACATATCAAATTCAGTTGACATATTTTTTATTTACAGATTTAGAATTGTACAAATACAAATTGACGAATTCTCTGTTCAGAAACTCTACGTATTCTTAGTAATTGTTCAACGAAATATTTTGACTGGCCAGAAGGTAAGTAATGTAATGCCATTGTGATAGTACATTGAAAACTTTTACCCAAAGTTCTTAAGTTTCTGCAAACTCGAATTTTTCTCATTTATAAGCGAGCAACCATTTGATTTTTTTTTTTGGGGGGGGGGGGGGGGGGGGGGGG
>MJUU01026454.1:24702-58622 GCA_002080025.1 Modiolus philippinarum
CCCCCCCCCCCTTTAAAAATCAAATGGATGCTCCCTAATGTCATTCAGAATCATGAATTGTTATTGGATGCCGCATATTAAATGTGTACTTGGAACAGTCCAAATAAGAATATTTTGATAAATTACAATTTTGTCTTTGATCCAAAAAATGTATTAATCTTAAGGGAATAGGTCTAAGGTGTTAGGTATTATGTGCGAATTATTTATTGTAATTAACCATTGTAGACAGCCATTACACATATTTCTATAGGCTGCGACATCATGTATTTGATCTTCTTAACTCTAGGTCAAAATCAGTCATTAGTAAAAATTTCTAAACGACTCTAATTAGATCTTGATGATAAATGACCGGATATAAAACTTTGTTGTGACCCGCTAACCAACTGCTCGACTGTAATAAAGTACATAAAAACATCAAATTGATACAAAGACAAATGTATCCAGTAAGAGAGAATATATGAATGGGTAAACATTGCTTTAAAGATTCGCCCGTCTATCTCGCCGGTAGAAAAATCCTGAAGCCTGAAGCTTAACAACCTTTCACTAAAGCCGTACAGGGCTCTTATACAACAGGGCATTTCACATCCAAACTACTATTGAAATATCATTTACAAAGCGCATAAATTCAAAAATTCTCCTTCCACTCTTATTAATCCATTGAACAAACTTATTAATGAAGGATATAAATACCCAAGGGGGTTACTCTAAAATTTTACCCATACATAGGCTCGTCCCAAAGAAATAGAAATAACCCACAAAAAATACCAAAATTTGGAAGTATACCCCAAAAAATACCTATAATAATTATACACCCCAAATAAATACCTTCCAAAATTTTATACCCAAAAAAAATACCAAAGAATTTTTATTTTCTGTCATTTGGTTTTTATTGACCAAACTTCCTTTTGGTCTGCCTGTGCAATGCCATGTAAGACAAATACAAACGTTCTTAGAAATTGTTACAAAACTGTCGAAACACTATACATTTGTGTAGGGTCCATCAAATAATAGGGATAATGTGGAAGCTTGGTGCTATATTTTATATTAAAAAACCGTATGATTTTATGCATGTAGTCAATCTTTTTATCAGAAATCTCATGTACCCCCTAAAAATACCAACAAAATATGAAACACCCAAAAAAATGCCACCATATTTTTTAACCCCCAAAAAATACCAACATTTTTTTTTCACCCCAAAAAAATATCAAAATTTTAAATTTTGACCCCCAAAAATTAGTCCAAGCCTATGTATAGAAAATTTTAAGAGTAGCNCCCCCCCCCCCCTCGGGATAATTACAGCATTGTTGTTTAATCATTACTTCTGTTTTTTTTTTTGGCAAAGTTATTTATCAGCTCCTAAATGCTTTACACCGTAACTAAACTAAAACAATTTCTTATATTTGCAGTATTTGGCATTTTACAATATCATGTTCTTCTTTCATAATTGATGTTATACGAAATCTGTTTAGAAATATTTCAATTGAAGTTTCATATGTAAGAAGATTTGATATCATAGTCAACGGTAACTCGAAGCATTTGCCAGGACAGTACCCGTGTGTATTGTCTTCATGTTTTATGTGCTTCATTGTAAAGATACTCGTCTTGATAAGTTGGACTCTTTTCTAGTTTGATTTTTGCTGTGAGTCTTTTTGTGTATTTATTTTTAGCCATTCACCACACATTGGGGAGGGTTTGGATCCAAGAAAACAAGTTTAAACCCACAGCAATTTTTGCGCCTGTCCAAAGTCAGGAATATGTTGGTCATTGGCTTTTTCTTGTCTTCTTATATAATTTTAGTTTCTTAACATTCGGGTAATTGGATATGGTTTGTTTGCATTGATTTATTCACTTTTCTACATGGGAGGGGGTCTCTCTATATGGTGTGAGGTTCCTCACTGTGTTGAAGACCATACGGTGACCCCTAGATACTTTATTTTCAATCGTTTTAACCTGGAGATGGGATGTTGTCTCCTTGACATTTACCCCCATTTCCTTTCTTTTTCATATTTAGTATTTTGGATTAGGCAGAAAGCTTGGTATGATTATTTAACATATCAAAAGGAACGAACCAATAAAGGAGGGAACAATTATATTTTAAGTGCACTTGTTTTGGGGTTAAATTGCCCATTGTACTACTTTTGAGGTGCATCAGTGTCTAATTTCATTTCACCAATTACATGTATTCATTTTTTTTAATGTACATTCAAAGAGACACCTGGCTATGAGATTATACTCTCCGAAATTATGTATATTTTCTCTTTCTTTCTGTCGATATACTTTTATTTCTCTGATCTTAGTTCTTTGTGTCTTTCTTTAAACCTTTGACCTATATTTCATTTTAATAGTTCTTTTTCCTGCCCATCATTGAAATACACATCTTAGAAATATTCAAAATATCTTTATCTTTCAGCACATATCTTTATAAAAAATAATAATGAGAATATACTGTCACACCACAAACTTTGCGAAATGTGTTGCCACTATATTTGAATGAACAGACAAGGCTATAAAATGGAGGACGAATATATTTCAGTTTTATAATCATCTTATGAAAAAGGGGAACAACAGGAAATATCTAAAATGGCTGAAAATTACAATTAAATGCTACAATTTGCCAGGGAAAAACACATGAAAAACACAAATAAGACAAAAGAAAACGTAAACAACGATAGAACTCGGGAGAGCTGGACTTGATACCGACACTTGCAAAAGCCAGCGGTAGGGTTAAACGCGTTTATGGGTACCCAAACCCTATTTTCCCCAAGCCATATGCACAAAGCCACAGAAGCAAAATGAAATAGCACATATTACAAAATGTGCAAGTAATTGACTATATGTGCAGTATGTGCACTTAAAAGTGAAAATAAGTGCTACAAAAACGAACAATTGTGAATATTGCAATTCATGATTCGAGATGCGTCAACGAACAAGTCTCCTCAGAAGTTGTGGAATTGAAATGGCAGTATAGTATGCATCTCTACTCATAACAGTTTAATTGGTGTTATGCAGATTTAGAAGACTTGTAGAATAAAAAGGATAATAGGAAACACCTACAATAAAAAGAAAATCACATGTATCAAGGAACTGCACAAGAAAAAAGAAACAATTAAAAGACGTATTCAATGATAGGAACTCGGGACAGCCCAACTTGGTACCGACAGTAGCAAAAGCCAGCAGTTAATAGGTACCCATTAAACTGTCCCTTTCTCTGTCCCATTTCTCTATAGAATAAAAAACATACGAAGAAAAATAAAAAAAAAACAGGTAGACTACTAACTCTTGAAAAGGAAAAGTGACGAAACGTAATTGTGTAAACTATCTCTCTCATGCAAAGCTCTTTCCTTAGCTTATTTTGGCTTTACATTTAGATCATATCGATTATTTGTTCTCTATCAGTTGTTGAACATCTTTGAGTTAATGGTCTTCCAAAATTTTAGATTTTATCTGCACTGAAGAGACAAAAGTTGTCGAAATGTGCATATGCAGAAAATAAATTCACAGTAACTTCGGTATTTAGTTATTTGAAATATGGGTCAAATAGTAGCCCCCGCTAAACTGCCGGCTAGCTCAAGCAGCCTTGTCTGCTGGTAAAACAATTTCGTACAACGGAAAAAAAAACAACCTAAAAATTTCAAGAAGGGTTTGGTAAAGAATTATCATGTATTTCAGTATCAGTGAGAGGCCAGTATGTGTGTAAAATTTTCAGGTCATTAGATTCCAAAGCCTATTTAACTGATACATACAGCATTTTATGTCGATATTCCCTATTACGTAAATACATGTAATATAAGTTAAGTCCCAGTTATTCTGGGTTTTTAATCAGTTTCTGGCATTTTGTAACAACATTTCCGTAAACTCAAGGATAATAAATGCCCTTGGTAATAAGCTGTTCGTGAGTGACTTTATATTTTGATATCAAATGTTCATATCTTCTATAAAACTTTTAAAAGTATTTAAGGTAGTTCGAGCCTTAGAAATATATCAGACAATTTTTTTGTTTTATGTTATTTTGTTTGTCTTAACTCGTATGTTCCAAAAATAAAATAAAAATGATTTGTCATCGATCATCTTTTCCTGATATAAGCTTTGAAAATCAGACCAAATGCAGGATTTTTCAGCAATATTAACAAAAATATATAGGGAACGGTGAGAACATGCAAATATTTAGCTTTCATATGAAATAAATATCAGATAGATTTTTATTTTTTGATATTTCAGAGATACACACTTCAGCTACCTGTTGAGCTGATAGAATCTATATGGCACCGTTTGATTAAGAGATATATTGTTAAAGTTCACGAAAAAGACAATATTTACCGCAAAGGGGAGATAATTCGCGGGGAAAGTGAATATAAATTTGTCAATTTATTATGACGTCATAACGAAGATGCTTAGAAAAGAACATTCCGGCTTCAGAATCAAGTTAATTCCACATCCGATTCGATTTTCGATATGCGTCAATCGAATGCCCCGGGTATCAGGGTCGATCTACCTCAACAATTTATGGAATATGTATCTGCAAGTTTTACTACCATATAGTTTGCTTAATAATTAAATAATTAATACTGGAGTGTACATGTTCAACACTGCGGGTGTCTTATAAGAAGGGGGAAATGTTACTTTACCGGTGCACCTGATCTCACACATGTTTTTTTTTATTTGGTCCGAATTGTTCATTTTTGTATGTGAGTGTGTCTTCATTTTTTTTTCTGTGCCGGGCTCATGTTATTCGTTTTTTTCTTTGTTTTTCCAATGTTGCCATTGTACTTGGATTGTTCGTTTTAGGCTGAAGGTTCGGTTCTCACTAACTTTATAAGTTGTATAGAACATCTCACAACAACCACAGAAACTTCATAAACGTCTTTTTAGTGTTAGAAGCTTTTTCACAAACGTAATTATATAGAGTGTTTTATAAAAGAAAGCTCGAAAGGCAATTTAAACTTAATCATCTTTTACAAAAGTCAAAATTTAAGAGAACCATAAATCGTTCTTTTTGAAATCAAGCTTAAAGACTACGTGAGAAAGCTCCCTTCCTTTTCCTTTTAATGGGGACCAAAATTAAACAAAATTCCATACAAGGAAATATACACGGCATGCATTTCTCGTTTTTTTAACGAAACCCTCTCCCGAATTACTTGAGGCCCTGTGACACTATAACGTTCTGGCCAACGTGTACAGACGTTCGCGAATTTTTGTAAGAACGTTGGCACACGCCGATGAATTTGGATAAATTCTCTTGTTGGACGCATTCATAAAGTCAGTCTTACTACCTTCAACACCACGGAAAACTTATCCATAGCTTGTCTGCAACGCTCGCAAAACATGTAACAGCGTATGACGACGTTTCAAAGGCGTTCCAGTAGCGTACTTGATGTATACCATACGCATCCATAACGATCTTCTAGCATTCAACGAACGTCTTTATAGCGTTTTGACAATTTTTAGTCAGATCAGTTGGAAATTCTTCATCCACATGTCATTTGGAAAGGTAAAAATGGATATAAATGATACCAAAAAATACGACGGTTTATCAGAGGATAGGTGTCCCAATAATCACAAAATTTATTTTCAAAAAAATATGTCAGTCTGATGCTGAAATAAAGCATATATTCAGTCCATTGGAATTTTGTCTTGCTCTTTAACCATTATTTTCATAATAAAACATTGGCTAGTACGTTACTCCTGAGTAACAAGGACGCTCTGTTTGCGTTCTTTACATGTTTAAACAACTATCGAAAAAACTACAACATATCGCATGCATTGCGTGAATAACGTACCTCTAGCGTTCGCCTAACGTGTGCACGTTCAAAATTTTTCAAAGCACGCCAACGTGCGTCGACGTGATTGTTACGTGTTAAGAACGTGCCTCTAACCTATACAACGCACACCAGCATGTACGGAAATATTCTCACACGACGGCACACGTTGGCGTTGTGCGTTAAAGTGTGACAGGACCATTACAAACATTATATCCACTGTAAAAGGATGACTTAAAAATACCAGTATTGTGCAGAGACGTTCTCTTTTTCTTGGTGTCCTAATAACTCAATGCGATTGATCTTCATGGATTGGAACTGACTGTATATAGAAGATTAAAAGGATCTTGCATAAAGGTCAGATTGAATATCGGGATATCTTTCACGAGTGTAAGAAATTTCGTCTTTTTTCGAGTTGAGCGTAGCGAAACGAGAGGAAAAGACGTATAATTTCTTACACAAGTGAAATATATCCCGATCTTTAATTTTGATCGAATGCAAGTTCCTACTTCTTCCGTAAAATACGAAAAGAAACAACCGCAAACCTATACCGTGTGAACAACGTCGTCGCCATTTGGCTGTACTTTACATTGTGACGTCAGGTGTTTTATGACGTTTAGTCATGGTAACGATTGTTTTATCACAAAAATGAACACATACGGTTGGCCATTTACCCGTGTAAGATGAGGTCGCTTGCATCGATCTTACATGGGTCATCTTACACTGTAAACCACCATTTACGGAAGAATTGCTGCGGTATTATTGTTTATTATGTCAAAGATAGTAAACATAATTGTTACTTACCAGTATTCTCACTTATTTGTATAACTATTGTACTGGTATGAACTTATGAATAATATACTTACTGTCTGTAGTACACTATACAAAAAATACCAAATTTCGAACAAAACAGTAAAATTCGTTTTGCTGTACGCATGTGTCAAGGAGTAACCTCTTATCAGCAGCATCAAAATCAAATAATATGGAAAGCCACAATCCAAAAGTAGTCGAAAAAGAAGTACTCATTACCAAAAATATATTTTGGTTTTCGATACCTTTGTGAAATGGTAAATGGTGGAAATAGATCTTACTTATGTTGTTTATTTTTTTATATATCATCTTCTGTAAAATATTTATAAGACAACTTGTTAATTAAATATCCTTGGTTATTTCCATTTTTCTTCTTCTTTTTTTTTAATTAAGTTTAATTATTTTAACAAATTTCTTTTTTTTTTCCTTTTTGATGGGCTAAATTCAACTTGATTCATTTACTTTTCATTAAATTTTTTGAAATATAGATTTCTGTACAACTTTTTTTCTCATTCTTTTTCATACAAATTTTATTTACTAAGTTAAATTTTTTAGAACTTTGAATTAATTTCACCTTAATTTGAAAATGAGGTAAACACATGAGTTGTAACTAAATTTTATATTTGCACTTAATATGGATTGTATTAGACAGATGCATTTAGATTTTGTACAACCTTTATAAGTACTGTCATTTATTATAATTTTGAGTTATATTGTATTGAATTGAGAGGTCATTGCCTAATAAAGATAGAGTTGTGAGTGAAAAGCTATCCAATCCCCCTAAATTAGCAGACGTACATGTATAAAATAAGAGACATGTAAGATCTGCAGGAGGATAATTATATAGATAGTTATACTGGTAAGCTATTATGGAGTAACATAAATAAATATAGTAAGTACGGTCTGTGAACAGCAGAAGCTTTAGATTAGGTTTAAGTCGAGACTTGGAAATTTGAATGCAAGGCTCTGCATTGTTTGTTTGTTTTTTGTTTGTTTGTTTTTTTTTGTTTTTTTTGTCAGATACTTGTATAATTTTAGTTAAGTTTGATTATTTGAGCAAACACTTTTTATTTCAACCTGGATTTTAATAATTTGGGACCTTGGAAATGTATCCATTCAATTAACGAGCAACTTAATAACATATCTAACTTTCTTTGAGCGACTGTCTGATTATCGATGGTTGAAGTTTGAATCTTGATGTTGCATTTTCATTAAATCTGCAAGTTAAAGGTAATTTTCTATATTGCCCACGTATGAGTGATTTAGGTTGCAAGTAAAATTCGTGTTGCGATTGTGATTTGGACGAATGTTCTCTAGTAGCTGTTAATGTTTTTGTATTTACTCAATGCCATAAATTGGGTATATTTATTATCAGTTTCTGATATGTGAAAGTTGTGGAAAAAAAGAACCATAGAACTTGAGACATGTTATTGTTTTGAGGTTTAGCTAGCATGGAAATTCACAAGTATTTCTTAGAAATGTGAAAGATTCATTATAACAATTCTGCGCGACCCAAGATTTTTTATTTATCTACTCTGTATACTTTTATTACCAACTAGCTACTCTAAGATTATACTGTAAGATTATACTTACCGATGCAATTACAGGATGACATTATTAATTTGTTGGATTGATCGAAAATATATTTGCCTAGTTTGAAGGGTTGATATTACACCAAACAATCGGTATTCCAATGCGCACAACGTATGCATCCGTACTTACCAATCTGAATTTGTTGTGTATTCTTATGAAGCCTAATTTATATAATAACCCTCTACAGGATGACACCAAAAAGCATTGCTAAGTTTTTTACAATATCTTTTTAGAATGTTTTAACTTCACAAAGATTGGCATATTAAAACTAAAAATTATGACAAACTTGATGATCTCAAATTTCCTATCTTTAATTTCATCCCTCTGCCCTTTGAAAATTGCGTCCATTTATCTCAGCGGAAACAGTATGCTAGCAAATCCTTCCAATATGAAGACGTCACAACGAGATATTTATAACTAACGAAAAAACTGCACTTGCAAGGATATGTCGGGAACTGCTTGAAATTAGAAACATTTGTCATCTCTCTGTACCAAGTTAGATATATATGGTTAAATTCGGGATAGCTTAAAGACGCTATTGATATGCTAATCAAAATTATGTCTACTTTGACCATCTATAACTAAATAGGTACAGGGAAATAACAAATGTTTCTCATCAACACTACCTAGATTCATAGTACATTGTAACATTTTACAACTTGAGACTAGACAAGATCAATTAATTTCTTCGCCAGCAATAGTAATTATTCACTATCCTTTGATAAACATTTATCCAGGAACTGTTCATTTACGCAGCAAACATTTCTCATAAATTGGAAATTCATTGCAGAAGATTAAACTCGTATTCTAATTTTAAGGTGGTTCGAGGGTCTAAAATTTGTCGAATAGAATTTTCTGATATTTTCATGACTTACACTTTTTTATAAGAGCATACAAAAAATACAATAAAAATTGGGGGTCATGTAAAAATCAGCTATTTTGGTTGAAATAATAGGGAAAATTAGAGTATTTTCACAAAATTTTAATTCATTTTAGTTACATCAGACAGATTTTTTTAATTTGGTAAATTATTAGCTAATATACTGTCCTTCAATTTCCATGAAAAAATTTGGGGGTCACCGAACATATTTTTAATATATCACGAAAAACTGATTTTCCCCATTATTTCAATACAAATTATCTCCCCTTCATGGAACATGAGATTGCTGGAAAGGTTCAATTTTGTACATGGCTACACAGTAAGAAGTAGTATATTTCATAACATTTAACCATTTTTTGTCACATGCGCAAGAATGATGCGCAATTTTAAACTCCCGTACTACCTTAAATGGTCATCTTTGTTAGTATCGAGTGACAGAAGTTAATATAAGGCCTTTCTCTGTTTCTATTGTCTTCATTCCCAAATATGCGAGTATAAATGAGGTGTAAATGTTAAAAGTTATTGGGTGAAAGAACTTCCTCATTTTCCAAAGTGGAGAAGTAAGAGATGCGTTTTCGTTTTATTGTATAATGGCTTAATAAATGCCCCTTCGTGAGAATTCAGTTATAAATTGGCTTTTGGGAGTATACAATACGGACCTTTCGAGATAGGAATATTCGAGTAATTGAAGGCGGAAACGATCGCCTCGAATACCAGTAAGACGAAGTGACTGGATTCTTGACCTATTGAAATAAATAAATACCACATAAAAACAGAATATTTATGAAATTGAAGTGTATAATAATAATTTTTCCTACATGATAATTCTTTAGCTAAATCTTAATTGACGAAAATCAATTAACCTGAAGCTACAACAGATTCAAAAGAAACCACCCTTAGCTTGGCAGTGTTCATAAATTATTGATCCCTTCTCAATGTATTGATGTATTGATTTTTTTTTCGTATAGTATCAGAACTTGAATCTGGTTTGAACACGACTCAGAAGTCCTGTATTAGTATGCAGGATTGTGTCATTAGCTGAGGTACATGCACATACATTTTCCATCCAAAAGTATAGCACGCTAGTCTTCTATGACGAAATGTCTTCTTACAATATTTTGTTGGTGCTTTAAACGTAAAACCTTTAAAGGCAGCATTTGTTGTAAACCCTTATTTGATCTATTTCAAACCGCGTATTTTTATTATTTTTCAGTGTTCATGGAAGTTGAAAGAGTAAACATTAAATTAATCAGAGTATTTCTCTCTATTGCTGGCGCTACATAATATCCAGAGAATAAAGTGTAAGTATTATTACCGATTTTATTAGGAAATATAGAGTTAAACATTTTATTCTTCATTTAGTTTTATTTTGGCCTCAGACTTTGTAATTAATACCAATTTTACTGCCGACACAATTTTATTGCTTACAGTTAATGGCGAGAGGATATAAGGAAACACTTTCAATGACCGAAAATTACATTAACATGCCTCAATCCACCAGGGAACCCACAAGAAAAACAATTAAAAGACAAAAGACAAACGCAGACATCGATAGGAACTCGGGATAGCCGGAGTTGGCACCGGCACCAGCAAGAGTTAGAGTAAGCTTTAACCAGTTAAAGGGCACCGTGACCCAAACCCTCCATTTCCCTATCCCGTTTAAAAATAAAACCCAATACAGGTAGACTTCTAACTCCAAGACCTCAATCTCGAGAAGGAAAGAAGAAGACAAAAGAAAAAACGACGAGTCGAGTATGTAAAATATGATGTTCGAAAGTATAAGGATCTGGATTTTATCCAAAAATAATTTATTACTAGTAAGATGTACAGGTGTTAGTGGTGTATAACAAGAGAGGTAACAAATGAACTTGACACACATTTTTGACGTATCATATTACTTATATTATATATCACCTTCATATATCAATAAAAAAATCTTTATGTAAATCCCCAGATATAATTAATATGAACATGTCTTTGAAGATACCTCATTTCTATAAATGTTATTATTTTATTGCATTGTGAAAATGGTTCTTAAGACGACAATCTGTGGTAACTAAATTTACAATAACTTCGGTATTTAGGTATCTATATAACTTTGAAACAAAGCATATTTAAAAGAAATGACGATCCTTTATTCTACACAGCTGTAACAACATTATCATAATTACAGACTGTGGACATGAATATTTAAAATGAAAAACAAAATGCATCCCCATGGATACTAATTTCTCTCCTCTTATTGCATATCTTTTTCTGTTCTTTTATGAAAGGGACTTCATGAAAAAACTACAAAATGGATCTGTACCAAACAATGATAAACTTATTTCAATTACCAGTAGAGATGTCAACTCGAACAAGATTTTAATGAACAAGTACTCGAAACTATTTCCGAGCGAGTACTCTCTCCGAAGGAAATTTCATAATAACCCCTACAGAACATACATAAATAATTGCATTGTATATAGAAAAATACTTTTCCTTTTTTCTTATTTCGTCACATGTACATTCTAATACCGTTTATTTTTTACTCATGATCAACAAACCATGCAATCCGTATTTAATTAACAGCTTTTCATTTTAATTGCTTACAAATCAATGCAGATTAATTGGAGAAAAAAAACAATTACATGTATATATTATTAAATTGTAAGTTAATGACACGTGAAACACAAGAAGCCACTACATGGGATCTTCATAGGATTAAAAAAAACTGTTTTAGTTGAAAAAAATCATGATAATTACCTCTTGAGGTAATTTATTTTGTTTTAAACTATGAGTCCCACAAAAGTTTGCATTTAACAGTTTTTCACATCAGAAACATAAACAAACTGCATACTATATTTCTTTTCGGTAGTGACATTTCAACGGTTCAAATCTGAAATCGCGTCTTTGATTGACTGCATTTTACATAGAAGTCATAGTTATGGCTCATTTGAATGACAAACAACAAAATACCGAAGTTACTGTTAATTTATTTTCTGCATATGCAGTTGAAATATAAGAGTTGAAATGCATATATTCAAACCGATTACACGAGTACCGATTTAACTCATCGATACTCGAGTACTCGAGTACTCGCTGACATCCCTTATTACCATTGATAACAGCAAGTACATTGACGATATCAACACTATTGACAATCCCAAGTTTTTAGATTTTCCGACAAGAACTGAAACTTGATCAAACAAACAATGATTCTAAATGCTGCCCTTTTCTGGATCTGGATCTAAGTATTACCATTGACTCTGGTAAAATAAAAATTAGAATTTATGAAAAAAGATGATTTGATTTAATTATTAGCAATTACCCTTTTTGTTGACGGCGACATTGCTCTGGGTCTATCTTACGGGCTGTGCATATCTCAACTGGTACGGTTCGCACTGGTTTGTTTTACCTGTGATGATTTTAATGAGCGTAACCTTACTCTCACATCCAAACTTTCACAACAATGTAACAGATTTCATAAATTATCAAATGCTTTTAAGAAGTTTTATGGAAGATATCTATGACGTGACTCTCAAACAGCTTACGGCAAAGGGCATTCTTCATCTTTGATTTTTTTGTGGTTAAAAAATATCGGAACTATTTCAAAATCCAGAAAACACCGGGACGTAACTTACACTCTTTACGTAAAAGTGGATATTGATGGGATATTCTACACGAATTCATTTAATTGGATTCGGAATCCATAGACCTGAAGATTTTACATATATACTTGCCTCTCACTGATACTGCCGATGTCGACTAAAATGCATGACGAATTTTTACCAAACCCTTCGGTTTTTAATTTGATTTTTCTTCTGTATGGCGACATTTTTTACCAGCAGGCTAGGTTCCTTGAGCTAGCCGTCAATTTAGTGGAGAGCACTCTTTGACTCATCTTTATAAATTACGTTTTGTCATATTTGTTTTTCTTTTTCAAGATAGTGGTCATACAGTTAGTAGTCTACACAGATGGGGTTATATTCGTATGTTTATTATACTATAGGGAAATCGGATAGAGAAAGGGGAGGTTTGAGTACCCATCAACTGGTTTACACTACCACTAGCTTTTGCTAATTCCGGTACCAAGTCTGGATGTTCCGTGGCTATCGTTAGTCGTGTTCGTCTGTCGTCTGTTATGTGTTTTTGCTAGTGCTTATGGCATGTTATTGTAATTTTCGGCCATTGTAGGTGTTAACTGTTACCTTTAGTTTGAAAAGTGTAAAAACTAATATCCACTTGGCTGATTTCAGCCTTTCTTTCAGACCGTATTTATATGTTTTTCTTGATCAGCTTTCACACATCCTTGGTTTTGGTCTCCAAAGTATATTGATTTGAAAAGTGACAATAAAAGTCCGAATCGATCAAAGGAAGAGACCAGTAAGGAAAATCCGTTTAACATTCGACTGAATCAGGGGAACACAATCCGACACAGAACATTTTTGGCAAGCCGTCATAATCCCGACTTGGGACGGGCATTTTATAGATAAAATGGTGGGTTAAACAGGTTTATTGATGCATCAACCTCCCGCTGATATGACGACTAATTAAAGCTTCTGTGTGCACAGATTGTGTTAAATGTCAAAGCCATAATATTGTCAGGGCGCACTACACTATTTCAATACGCCAATGTTTGACAGACCTCGAAAATACTGCACTTAAAAGACATGAAGTTTAAAAGGAAACTAATTTACAACTTAACACAGTAGTTAAGTACACCAGTGAAGGCAAAACTATTTATTTGGAAACCTGAAATACATTAATATTTGATATCTATTTTAAAAACTAAGGAATAACTTTTGCACGCAAAGCTTAGAGCTTAGCTGATTTTGTTTTTTGTTTTTTTGTTTTTTGTCTTTTTTTTTGTTTTGTTTTGTTTTTTTTTTTTCCTTTAAATTGCATTGCTAACCTAAATTGATATAATTTTTTGTAGTCTTAACACTTATCTGCACTGAAGACATAACAACTGTCGAAACAGATAACTTCATTATGTAGTTATTTATTGTCACTTGGTTGATACCTCTGCCATGGATTATCAGTGCCCGTGGGGTATTCACCAGCAAAGCAATCTAGAACATCGGGCTGGCAAGTAAAATGATTTATTCAGAAACTTGCGAAACCTGCAAGATGCAATTTTGTTTAAATCTAAGTAGTTAAAAATTTTGCCTTGAGTATACTTTGCATTTCGTTTTAATCTGTTTAATTCATTGATTTTCAAGGCATAACGACAAGTGTAAAAAGTGTAAAAAAAAAAATTCCCAGTTACTTCGGTATTCAGTTTTCAGATTTACATGCCAGCAATGTGAAACTTTTCTATAAAATGGAGATTTTACAATAAGTAACATATTCCTACTGCTCATGCTTTAAACGAATATCATTTCGTCCTTAAAATATAAAAGGAGCATAGATACCAGATATTGTCGTTAAAAATGGTTAAAAGTTTCTTCTGAAAAAGTTGTGACTTCGTCGCTTATATGCATTGTTCCCTAATCCTTTTATTTATTATTTATTCAAGATCAAAACCATGAATATTTAGATTACATTAATGCTGGGCAGTTATATTGCAGGAATTGGAGTCTCTCCTAAGCGTATTTCGACAACTTATCTCGGTTCAGTGCAGATCAAATTTAAACATTTAGTGTCCATAAACCAAAAAATGTGTAAAAGTTGAGATAGAGCAAATAACCAATAGGATGTCAATAGGAAAGCCAAAATCAGCTACGAACAGCGCAATGCGAGAGAAAAATACTCCTTAGTTTCACACAATTTTGCTAAATTAAGATATTGCAAGTCTTCAAATGAAATCAGTTTTCGAGTCAGTGCCAAAGTAATGACTACTTGGTTGGTGAAAACCCTCGGGGACTATCAGTCCATCAGCAGAGGTATCGGCTTGTGATTAATGTACATGATATAGATTAAAATATCAAGTAACTAAATACCGAAGTCAATGTGAATTTCGACAACTTATGTCTCTTCATTACAGATAAAATCTAAATGTTTGGAAGACCATAAACTCAAAATATGATCTAAATGTAAAGCCAAAATCAGCTGAGGACAGAGCTTTGCATGAGGGAGATACTCCTTAGTTTTCCATAAAATTTACAAAAATTTAGATATTGTAAGTTTCCAAAAATAATCGGCTTTCGGGTCAGCACCGAATTACTGACTACTGGGCTGGTGAATACCCTCGGGGACTTACAGTCCACCAGTCAAGGTGATTGTTTACATGTTATTTAGAAATCCTGTTTACACAATACTTAGAAATGTTGGGAAAAATCCTGGTGTAAACACATTTTCTACAGTTGTTGTCCTCGTTATAATATGGTTATTAAATGAAAAGAAAAACAGTTTTCTTCTCGTGTTGTGAATCTGTGTATTAGTATTTGAGATTGATTTATTTTACAGTGATTTGCGTCATTGTAACCACAATTAATGGTGATAATTACATACACGTTACCCCTGTTACAGTTTTATCTGTGAGGTCACACGAAGTAAATTTCTTCAACATCACAAGACAACATTAATGTCTTTTTGCAAAAAAAAACAACAAAATAAAGGATAACGATTTATATTTATATTCTGACATTTTTTGCGCTCCCAAAAACTTCAAACTACTAGACTTGATACAGATTCATTTTGGTATGTTGATCATATTTTTCCAATTAATCAATGTCAAATACAATTTTGATTTAATAATATTGATCTAGTGTGACGTCATTGACACAGACAGCAATGGAGACAGGAAATCCGCCTTTTCTTAAGTCGACTTAGAATGAAAAATACATTTTTTGTCATATATTAATCGAAATATCTAACGCTCTGGGTTAAATTCGAATATAAAGGCCCAGCTAATGACAATGGCCAGATACCTGCCACGAATTACTTTTTAAATAAACAGTACAGTTGCAGGTGCATGGCCATTACTTTATACAGATCAACCCAATCAATATGGCGACCATAGAACTTTTCAATTCTCCATTTCAATTGTTTACCCCATATTCAGGAAGAATATATGTTGTTTAATTTATTGTATTTGGGGGATGCTCTACCACAGAATATCATTTGAACTGATCCAGAATCAGTCCAACCATTGGCAGCTAGGAATTTAACATGCATGATATCACTATAACAAAAATTGAAACAACAATAAACACCAAGCCTTGCAATCATTTTATTTTATATTTTTCATTTATATTTTTTGTGAATTAAAACCACGTTAACCAATTAATGAAAGATAAAAAAAACGCGAAAGTTCGGACCAAGAGTTAGTTTTTACGATTGACTGTTTCGGAAGTAATATTATGGGGGTTAAAAAATGGATAAATGTTTAGACATATTCTGCGATAAAATATTCAGCAGAATTTATTCTAAAGCGCAACATTATACTGAAAAGGTCGTATCATCTCACTGTTACTATTACTAATTGGAAATTACCAATTATCGAAATTGCAATTAGCTTTATTTGTGCGTATGACCATTTCGGTAACCTCCAATCCCTTCAGTTGGTGAAAATGGCAACATTTGAGAGCTTGATAAAATATGTTTAAAAGGTAGAACATAACATACAATGTATCCAAAACTAAAATTAAATGGAAAACAGGAAACACCTACAACGGCCAAAAACACAGTCAAATACTACAATGCATCAAAGAACCGCAAAAGAAAAAACAATTCAAAGACAAACGTAAACAACGATAGGAACCCGGATCAGCCGGACTTGATGCCGGTACTAGCAATAGCCAGCGGTATGTTAAAACCAGTTTATGGGTACCCAAACCTCTCCCTTTCTCTATTCCGTCTCCCTAATGAAACCCAATATATTAAGACTACAAATTCCATGACCACAATCTTGAAAAGGAAAAGGGACAAGACGTATTTTTGAAAGATCGATCAAGGAGTGCTCGCCACTTAACTGCCGGGTAATTAAAAAAAGCCTAGTCTGTTGGTAAAACGCTCTCGCACAACGTAAAAAATCAAACTCAAAACTACCAGAAGTGTTTAGTAAAGAATCATCATGTCTTTCAGTAGACATTGGCAGTATCAGTGATCGACAAGAATGCATGTAAAACTCTCAGTTCACTAGATCCTAAGGCCGACCAATTTAACGAATACATGCAGAATATTCTGTCGGTATCTCATATTACGTAAAGAATGTAAGTTATGTCCCGGTTTTTCTGGATATTTAATCAGTTTCTGGCATTTTTAACATTTCAGTAAAATTTAGGATGAGAAATGCCCGAATAATAAGCTGTTTGCGAGGTGCATGATATTTTGATATCAAATGTTCATATCATCTATGAAACATTGTAAATGTATTCAAAAACTTATGAAATCTGTAACCTAAACGTAAAAGTATGCTGTGATGTGATAGTAAGGTAATGTTCAATAAAGTCGTTAAGAGTAGGACTAACACTTGCGAATCGTACCAGTTGAGATACCATCACCGTTAAACAAGTGAAATAAGTATTACTGAAATCAAAAACATCCCATTTATCGTAATTTTTTGTTCTTATTTTACCAGAGCAAATGATGATAGTTAGATCCAGAAAAAGTTCCCCATATTCTTTTATTGTCGATTCCATCTATGAAGCAGATTTACCTGCAATGATTGGAAAATTCAATCACAGGCCACAGTCCAACACAAAACTCCTCAACAAAAACACAAAGGAAAGACTAAATAAAAACGTCTACAACGATAAGGACAACCGGACTTGTTTTTTTTCCTTTTTTCTTTTTTCTCTGAACATATACAATTCTATAGTATTAAATATGAATTCCATCGTCAAGGTTAAGGTTCATCTGACAGAAATTAGTTAAAATGGAGGTGAAAACTCTTGTGTCCCTCTGTTTCTACATTTGGGTCGTGGGATAATGACAGTACTAGCATGACAAAATGTTTATAATTGTTACAGATAACAATATATTTTCAATGCTTTGTATGAACTTATTTATTTTTCACTTAAACTGAAAATTTCTACACATAAAAATAACAATGATATTAATGCTCCGCTACGTAGGGAAAGTGTAATACTGTTTGTCCGTCTGTCTGCCCATCGTATTTCACAGTTTTTCACAAGGATATGTCGATTTGTGTATGAAGTAATGATTTAAAATTTGGTCTGAAGCTTTGGTATGGTGAGTTGTATCTTGTCTACACTTTTCAAGTTCGATTCTAATCGCCCTTCTGTTTGCTTATACTTTTGTTTTTTTCAGTTGTAACCATGTATTGAAAGGATTTCGCGGCCTGTATATGAAGAATGGATTTGATATTTGGTCTGAAGCTTTTGAATGGTAAGTTGCACTTAGACCCCCCTCTTTAGTCTGTCAAATTTTGCAATATGTGCGTTTTAGAAAATTTGTTTGAAGTAGTAGCTCCCTCAGGATAGCTCTGATCTTGACTAATTTTGGCTTTTCATTTATATCCTTTTGGTTATATGTTGTACATATATTTTGGTTTATGGCCTTCCAAATATCTTAATTTGATCTGCATTGAAGAGAAGAATTTGTTGAAATTGCAAAAGATTCAATCACAGAATCTTCTATTTAATGTTTTTCATCTTTTACATCTACGAAATCTGGAAATTTATATTCACTAGTTCCTCATTTCCGTCAGATTTTCAAGGTCAATAAATTGGCTACTTGATTTATCACGAGTTTAATAGTTAGTTTTTGGGAGCTGACTTTTTTGTAAGTCAATTCAGTGTCAAGACGATGATAAGTCAATTCAGGGTCAGTTTTATATAAAATAATTTCAAGACAAATTTGATTTTAGGTTGATTCACTGTTTATTAATTTAATTTAGGATTTTTTATTTAAAATGTTTAACTTCTGATTTTTTCCACAAAAACTCTCTGTTTTCTTTTGAGAAGAAAACAGTATCCTACGAAAGCCGGAAGGGGACTTCTGAGTCCCGACTTCCGACTTTTTACTTCTAACTTCTTACTTCTTACTTCTGAGTTCCGACTTCTTACTTCTTACTACTAACTTCTTACTTCTTAGTTCGATGTTGCAATTCGGAAATGTAGTCTTTCCGAATTTCAACATCGACTTTGGCATTTACTTTTGTCAGTTGTCAGAACGAAAGGTTTCATAGTTTATGACTTATGGTGAAAGCAATAAAAATGATAGATTGAATGGCATTTAACGTCCTGCTTTCAATATTTCAGCCATAACCCAAGACGAGAACAGGTTTATAAAAACATGATTTATTTGGGAAAAGGAAAAACACTGGGAGGGGAGAATTCTGATTGCCACTGGTAAAAAAGTATTAAGGGGGAGTGAGCCTAGCAACCGGTTATCTTCAGACTACAGGACTGTTGCAAGGATTCTCAAACGTGAACGGTCTTGTATTTTATGTGTAATAAGCAATGTGTTTTATTTGTATTATGTCTGATAAAAATAACGGGTAAAGGTATAACTTATTCAATTTTCTACACAAAAATTGCAGAAACTGCAAATCGTGTTCAACTTAGTAGTAGCAACACACACACACACACACACCCTTAAAAGTTGTTGAGTAATACTCCTTTATACCCCTTGAAGACGATTTAGCTTGTATTGTAAAGCTCTTTTGCTTTAGGCAGGTATGATAACAAAGTTAGAGTGGATGCTTGGGAACGTACACGCTTGCTGGATTAAAACACATACCCCTGTCAGACATCGTAGTGTTAAGTCAACTGCTGTAATCATACCTTTTAAAGAAACTACATTTATTTTAGAATTAGAATGAACCGGAGTCCACAAACTCTGTCAGAGTCTTATTTGAAGATATCCTAGTTCACTTTATCTCGAATTCACGTATTCATCAAAATTACAGGAAGTGCGCAGATGAAACTCAAACGACGTAATTAACAGTTATCCCTTTCGATTGTTCTGTTTTGTTTATTTTATTTATACTTTTTTTTTCTTGTTTTGTTTTGTTTCTGTTTTTGTTTGGTTTTTTTTTTTTTTTTTTTTTTTTTTTTTTTTNACAATTTTCCCAATTCAGCCGTAAAATCTGTCCCATCCTGGAATATAAAGACTTGCAATTATTCATAATGAAGGTATGAACAATACATTTTAATCATCACAGTTTGGTGCTCATCCCATGCTCTACATGCTGTCATAGATCTTCCAAATTCTTTCTCACTTCTTACTTCTAACTTCTTACCTCTTACTTCTAACTTCTTACTTCTTACTTCCAACTTCTAACTTCTTACTTCTTGCTTTTTACTTCTTATTTCCAAGTTACAACCTGGACAGGCAAAGGACATTCAACCCGGTATTTAATAATATCAGTACTTTGATTATAAGTAAGACTTTTAATTATATTGATCCTAGCTTAATAGAACTTTGCGAAAGCAAGAAAAATTGACCAACCGATTAAATTGTGTCTAACGTCCAAATAGCGAAATATTTCAACTTTAATTCAAGACGAGAACAGATTTTTGAATGCAAAATCAATCTGGGAAAATGGAAAACGCTGGGGGAGTGGTAATTGTACAGAAAATTTATGTTTCAATGGCAACGTTCTGTCCTAATCGTGGCAAGTTAGGGGGGGTTGATTTAAGAAGTGTATTGATTTCTTTGCATGACTATGTTCCGCACTGGCGGCCATGTTTTTGTCAGATCGAAACGAAATGTGCAATCCTTGTACATTTGTAAAGGAACCTCCATATATCCATACGACATCATTCCAGTACAGTTTGGTTGAATTTGCTTCTATAAGTTCTGAGCAGATGACGAAAATGATGTTTTCACAATAGGGTCCAATGTTAAACTATGTTCCTCGCTGGCAGGTATGTTTTGTGTTGGACCAGAATGGAATGAGCAGTTTTTGTTAATCGCCTTCAATACCGATTATTCCTGTAAAGTTTGCCTGAATTGTTTAATTGGTTTCAGAGGAGATGATCAAAATGTGAACAATTAACGGACGGACGGGTCAGGTGAGCTTAAAAAAGATTAATTAAAACTCTTTTTTTATGATTATATAGTTGGAGCCAATGCAAGCTGAACACGATTTTCTGTATCTACAATTTGTTATTGAAAATTAAATAAGTTTATATTTCTAAATGCAAACCTTTACCCACTATTTTTATTAGACATAATGCGAATAAAACACATCGCTTATTACATACAAAAATACAAGACCGTTAACGTTAAAGAATCCTTGCAACAGTCCCGTAGTATGTAGGTTAACGGTTTGCGAGGCTGACTCACCCCTCACCCTGATGTCTTGATCAAGCAAGTGAGAACCGACCCGTCAATCAAAAACGAATAATCCAAAGACAATGGCAACATCAGAAACAAAAAAGAAACAGAGACACAACATGAGTACGGCACAGAAAGGAAAATGAAGACACATACACACAGAGATGAACAACACTGACCCAATAAAAACCATGGGTGAGATCAGGTGCAGCCTTGTTCTCGTGTTGGATTTTGGCTGAAATGTTGAAATTAGGACGTTAAACACCATTCGATCCATCATTCAATTTTTATTGCTTTTGCAATTACTCATAAACTAGAGGAATAATATAATGAAACCTCAGTCCGAACATTGACAATATTAAATACCAAAGTCAGTGTTGCAATCCGAAAAGGCTACCTTTCCGGATTGCAACATCGAAGTAAGAAGTAAGAAGTAAGATGTTAGAAGTAAGAAGTTAGAAGTAAGAAGTAAGACGTTAGAAGTAAGAAGTAAGAAGTTAGAAGTAAGAAGTTAGAAGTAAGAAGTTTGAAGCAAGATGTTAGAAATATTTTGAAAGATATACGACACTGAGTATGTAGAGCAGGGAATGAACACCCAACTCTCATCCTTAAAATTTATGATACATCCCTTTACTTCCCTAGTTTTCCAGGAGGGGTAGATTTTGATGCTGATTTTTGAAAATTCTAAAACCAATGTGAGGCACTTTCAGTACTCTTCTCTAAAATAATATTATCCATAAAACTTGGAAACTGCATGTATCTAAATCAACTGAAAATGAATCTATGTGCTAAAGGTCAATGCACACCTTTACCCATTATTTTTATTGGACATGATGCAAATAAAACACATCGCTTATTACACAAAAAAATACACTACCGTTCACGTTAAGGAATCATTTCAACAGTCCCGTAGTATGTAGGTAACGGGTTGCAAGGCTGACTCGCCCTTCATCATTAATCTAATCACATTGATAAATCTGTTCTCGTTTTGGATTTTGTTGAAATTAAGACGTTCAACGCCATTCGATCCATCAATCACTTTTATTGCCTTTGCATATTAGTCATAAACTAGAGGAATAATATAATGAAACTTCAGTCCTAACATTGACAATATTAATTGGGTGTTCGAGCCATCGAAGTTCGACTGTAGTCTATAAAGGGAGAAAGTACAATTTTAAAGATTAATCAAAGTCAGTGTTGCGTAGCCTTTCCGGATTGCAACATCGAAGTAAGAAGTAAAAAGTAAGAAGTAAGAAGTTAGAAGTGAGAAGTTAGAAGTGAGAAGTAAGAAGTTAGAAGTAAGAAGTAAGAAGTTAGAAGTAAGAAGTACTAGAAGATGGATATATTTTGAAATATATGTATATAACAACATCTGGAGCAGGGAACTGAATGAGCTCAAAACTCTCGTCATTAAACTGTATCGTTCATCCCTTTATAATAAACAATTGCAAGTCATCATATTCTAGAAGGGGGAAGATTTAAGGATGTATTGACACCGTTCTGAGTTGAAATCCAGCAAATGTGTACATATCCATGCATCCACTGCCTTTATTTTCTGGACTGGATTATAAGATTTTCCTCCCAATCTTATCAGTCTTTTCTTGATGAACTGAGTTCCATCATACAGCCTATATCGTCTCGAAGGGGTGTATAAAAAGAGGATGAACAAAAACCAAATCAACCAAATCTTATCCGATTGCAAGAATTTATCTTCCAATGACTATTGCAAAATTGAACACGATTTCCTATATATGAAGTTTTCTGTCTATTGAATAAGCTTATATTTCAAAATGCACACCCATAAACTGCTGTTATCTAAGTCTCAAAGGGGGTATTGAAGGTGTCCGGGCCTTTTTTTTTGGAGCGGGAATCGTGAAAAATACCCCTTTATAATAGGCATGATGTGTGACTTCATAGAATTTTTAATGTGAAAGCCACAAATTTATAAGATTGATGACATGCACGATGGGTTCTTCAGGACCAAGATAATACAAAAATACAAGACCTTTGACGCCCAAGAAGTAGGTAACCGGAGGTAAGGCTAACCCCTGTATCCATTGGTATTCAAGTTACCCCCTCCTCAGTGTTTCTCTGTTCCCAAATTGATTGTTATCGTCTTGAATTATAGTTCAAATATTGCTAGTAGAAAGTATAACACCATTTAAGCTATCAATCAATATTTATTGATTTCGTGATAGGTCATAAACTATGAAACTTTCAGTCCTAACAAAACTGAGAAAATTAAATACCGAAGTCTATGTTGCAATATCGAAGTAAGAAGTTAGAAGTAAGAAGTAAGAAGTCGAAACTCGGAAGTCCCCTTCCGGCTTTCGTAGAATCCTGATCAAAGTAGTAGAACTAGTTGATTGTTTTGTAATGCCTCCTCCGTGAAAATTGTCAAATATAAAGTGGCGAGAAATCTCTCCAAAGAAAATAACGACGCCTATTGGATTTTTTTTTTTCGTGAGTCTTACACCTCTTACACTTATCGTTCAAATATGTTTTTTTTTCTCACATGACTATACTATAAATAGTGACACCTGAATTATACTGTCGATTACGTAATACATATATATTATTCGTATATCAACAAGTGCATTTTACGATAAGAATTATATAACTGTAATGATGAAAGGATATCGAGTAAATGCACATGAGACAAAGTCTCAAAAATACGTGGCAGAAGCAATCAATAGAACAGCGCTTTAATATTGTTTTTCATCTTGAAGTCACCAACAGCTCTCAACAATGAGCTCTGTTCATACCTCATAGTCAGTTAAAGAAAGCCACTAGTACGGGTTCACTGCTAAGTTAATAACTACACCATATCCATGTTTTCTTTAGCTAATGGATGCCGGAGCGTATAAAACATATAAGTTACTGACAAAGTGATATTACAATCACTGTTATCCGTTGCCTGACCAAAACACTAGTGTCCTAAGCTTGTGGACACATGCAACATATAGACAAACACGGAGCGTTCATCAATGCCATGTATACATTTTAAGGAATCCCAAGTTTTGATGAAGAGTTTCGGTTAATACTTTAATAGTTATAGTTCGCAAAACCAGTTATCACAAAGATGTACATGTGTTTGTTTGTTTTGTTTTTTTTTTTTTTTGGAGGGGGTTTCTTTTTTTTTTTACCTCTCTTGGTACATATGTGTAATGTATTTGATTTGATTGTTTTCTTTCTTGGAATGCAATGTGTGAGATTTTACATTTTTGTTTTTTATTCTTTCAAATTTTACCATATAAACTATTACTAATATTTATGGGTGAAGAAGTGTACTTCTGGACTCTTGAAAAAAAGTTATTACAACAAGCATTGCAAATTTTGGAAGAGAAATTTCTCGCTCCTTGATATTTGACGAGTCTGACAAATTTCATAGAAAATATTCTTGGAACAAGCTAAATTGTTTTTTTTCCAAAAGGACAACAGAAAGCTTTTTGTGTAAAAATTAAAAAGTTATAAGAATAAATTTAAATCAACAAATCTTGAATTAAATTAATATCAAATTGTCCTATAAAAAACAAACCATCAAATTTGTCATAAAAAAGTTTACTAGTATATCAAAACTTCTCATTAATTGACTGATCATAGACTTGACTCNTTTGATTTTTTTCTTTCTTGGAATGCAATGTGTGAGATTTTACATTTTTGTTTTTTATTCTTTCAAATTTTACCATATAAAACTATTACTAATATTTATGGGTGAAGAAGTGTACTTCTGGACTCTTGAAAAAAAGTTATTACAACAAGCATTGCAAATTTTTGGAAGAGAAATTTCTCGCTCCTTGATATTTGACGAGTCTGACAAATTTCATAGAAAATATTCTTGGAACAAGCTAAATTGTTTTTTTTTTCCCAAAAGGACAACAGAAAGCTTTTTGTGTAAAAATTAAAAAGTTATAAGAATAAATTTAAATCAACAAATCTTGAATTAAATTAATATCAAATTGTCCTAGAAAAAACAAACCATGAAATTTGTCATAAAAAAGTTTATATCAAAACTTCTCATTGACTGATCATAGACTTGACTCTAAATTAAATAACCACAAAGTTTGCCCGAGCCAACAAACCATCAAACTCGTCATAAAAGAAGTAGCCATTTTACTGGCCTTGAACCATCTGACCACCAAACAGCCCCTGATTTAACTGCAATGATTCTTATTTTAGTTGAAAAATAAAAATGTACGGAAGACATCGTCAAACATCGGAAGAGGCACTTGAAGATCTATTTAGGCGTTCGGTTATATTGAACACATTGAACCAGATTCTTTTGGTGGTTAATAAGAGAAAACTTTGATTTCTACAAGTTTTTTTGTAGGTGTTCACTATCTTCACCTTAATTTTGTGGTGTTTATGCTCCTTTTGTTTTTATTTCCATTATCTTTGAAAATTTGGTTTTAGACTAAGGAGAATGTAACTCTTGCATAGCTTTGTCCTTAGCTGATTTTGGCTTTTCTATTTAGATCACGTTGGTAATTTGTTCTTTATCAGGTTTTACACATATTTCGGTATATTGAGACATAAACTGTCGAATTTCGTATATGCAGAAACAAAATTCGCAATAACTTCTGTATTGTGTGATTTATTACCATTGGTCCAATGCCTCTGCTGGTGGAAAATTTGGTTCAAAACTAAAAATTATCTCCCTCTTGAATAGCTCTGTCCATAGCTGAATTTGGCTTCTCTGTTAGTTCCTATTGGTAACTTGTTCTCTATCAGGTTTTACACATACTGGTATTTCAGTATATGGATTTCCAAATGTTTGATTTGATCTGCATTGCAGACATTGCGCATATGCAGAAACCACGGAGGGGGGTGTAACTTAATATATATTTTGGTACGGGTGTGCGGACAGTAAAATTTTAACCTACCCTATTCATATATTTTGCCAAGGCGAAAAGGGAGACCCTTCCATATATTTTATGAAATTTGCTGCCTATTCATATATTTTTGTAAAGGATAAAGATCATATGGATAATATCATTTTGCTAATCTGAAGTTTAATTTTGCGGTTATATATTGGTTGTTGAAATTTGCTACCTTTAGATATATCCGAAGTAGAAATTCAGACCTATAGATATATTTCTTCTGATATTTCTAGACCTTATCATATATTTCAGACCGGAAAAAAACAGACCCTTTTGGGCCGCACATCCGTACCTACCTTTATATAGGAAGTTACCTCCCCCCCCCCCCCCCCCCCCCCCCCNTGGTGGCATAAACTAAATTCACGTTTACTTCGGTATTTTGTTACTTATAATATTGTATCGATTTTGTGTTGCGTCCGAATTGTCATGTCTTATGATTTGTCCCTTTCTTCTTTTTTGGTGATGTTTTTGAAAAGATTTCAAACTATTTTGTTTTTAGATGCCTTTTACAGCCCTTGGTAGTTACTGCTTGGTCATTTTATTAACTCAAGCATATTATACATTATATGTTACGCAATGTAGTATATTAAAAACGTTTACTTTAATAGATATATTTTATCACTTGGATAATAGCCAAATATATATTTAAACAGTGGTTATCCAATATGCATAATTTAAAAGGACTGACTAAACTTGGGGATATATTTAACGAAGTGAAAGTAGGAAAATGTCGGACGATACAAAGAAAATACTTCAAAAATTTCATTTAGTTCTGCGAGAAAATGTAAATGTCCTTGAAGTTTACCGATTAATTCAGGGATTGTCGGAATTTGATATGGAACAAATTCACTGTGAGAGAATTAATCATGGAAACACATTAGCCATGGATACATTGATTAAGACTATTGGTAGGAAGAGTACTATGGCCTTTGTAAGCTTTGTACAGTCACTTCAAAAATATGGACAAGAAGACATTGCTAATGAAATTATTCTGGAAACCAAGGAAAACTTGCCACATATCTACCACTTACTAATGAAACCAACCGCAGCCATTTCACCCTCGATAAAAAATTCAGATGAAGATAAAAATGACTTATCGGCAAGTACTATATTTTTTCTAAATTTTTGTAACTTCCGGGTACTTTAATTAACATGTCAAAGGGAAATAATCCGTAACGTCACAATACTAAGACGTCAAAATTTGTCGTAAACATTTTTTTTTATTATACCTCAGTAGATATTTTGATTATTAAATTTTGATACAATAAAACAACTATTTTTCAATTATAGTCGTCTTTGTGACGTCATCGGTCAAATAAACTTCCATCGGTCAAAAAGTCAGATAGTATTGACCCATGACGTAACAATGACTGGTTATATTTTCAATTTCGGTATAATAAACACTTATTTATGGGAGTTTCCACTACGAGTGCCTTAGTTCTAACACTGCGTCTTCCCTGATTTGACATTACCGGTTTTGACTTTACCCTGGATTGACCCAATGACGGTGTGACGGGTGCTGTGCACAGAGCAGGACATGCTTACCCTTCCGGGGCACCTGATGTCACTCTTGTTTATTGAGAGTTCACACTGTTAGTGCTTTAGTTTTTGTGTTGTATATGTAATGTTCGTGTGTTTTGTGGGCATGTGGTGTCTTTGGTCTTCCGTCTTTTGGTGTTCTTGCTTTTGCCTTGTCTCTGGACTTTGATTTGTGTAATCTTGTGCTTTGTTCCTTCGGTATTCTACTGCCGTTGTTTAGTTCTAAATGTCGTCTTTTTATTTTCGTGCATCGTAAATGTCTTACTTCCTTGTTTTGTCTTTGTTTTTCTCTGTTGCCGTTTTTGTCATGACTTTGGACTTCGATTTTTGTAGTCATCGCTTCCCTTGTTCCTTCAGTATTCTACTGCTGTTGTTATTTAATGGCTATTCGAACACTGCCGGGTTTACGGTTTCAATTTGCACCAACCATTTCCTTCTGCTTTGAATCAGGAAATAGTCGTGTCTCGTGGAACCACAGATTTGTAATTGTCCTAAAATGATTAAACGTTTCCCGTCCAAACATATCGTCTAAGAATTCTACCATTACATTTTTTCACACGTGCAAGTCATATTTTTTTGTGAAAATCTAGCTTCTATATATAATTTATACACCCCGAAGCTTAGACCCCTTTTGTTTTGTTTCGTGGTCAAATTTTATTATATAGATAGCGGTGAAAGATTAGGATTTCCCAGTGAAAAAAAGTGATAATTAACTGTGAAATTATTTTCCATAATTTCACTCAGGAAGTGGCGTCACAATAAACGTTGTCAACGTTGTTGTTAAGTAAACGTCTCGGCGGATTAACATCGAAAACGTAGTTCTTGCAATGATTCTTAAAATAACAACTACATATTACAGAAGATCTATATAATAAAAACA
Source organism: Modiolus philippinarum (assembly GCA_002080025.1). NCBI lineage: Eukaryota > Metazoa > Mollusca > Bivalvia > Mytilida > Modiolidae > Modiolus > Modiolus philippinarum. The sequence continues at coordinate 53,215 of MJUU01026454.1, forward strand.
ATAACTAATCCTAGATTCTAATTATCGAAAATATTCATGATTGAAAAACGCTGTAATTCACTCATGCGCTTCGCGCAATCGTGAATTGCTGTGTTATTCGATCATTCGTTGAATATTTTGCGATAATCAGAATCTCGGATTAGTTATAGTATAAATTTTACACTCCTAACAATTATTTAGATAAACTTAGGACTAATATATCTACATACATTGGTCCCAGGATACAAAGAGACTCAAAACACAACTGTCATTATTTTACGCAGCACACGAGTGTTCGTTTTCTCTGAACCAGAATATCTTATCCTTCAAAAATTATATGTACTTTATAACATTAACCTAGACTGAAATAAAAAAGATAAACGCATTTTGTCCAGGAAGTGAAAAGGTCGGATTTGCATTGTGTATTAGAGTTCCGGACTTTGAAAGTGAGCATAGAAAGAAACTAACAGAACCTATGGTATATCTCTAAAACTGAAAATAAGTACGTGTACATATTTATAGAATTATCACCTGCATACAACTATATTTATCGAATGGGAATTTGGAAAATATTAATAGTATGCGGAATTCGATAGGCATATATCGCATTTTCATTTGTTGAAAAACTATGTAATTTAATAAAGTCAATAAAAACGTGATGTGTTTGCTCATTGAAAAAATCCAAAGTGTATTTTGACCAAACATCAATTAATCAATTTTATTAACTTCGGAATTTTGTTGCTTTTTTTTAACGAAGTTCTCCTTCTGACTACAGTACTCTATGAGAGTGTGAGAGTATGAGTGTCACATTTCAGAAGCATTTGATATCCTCGTATTTTATCCATTTAAACAGGGTTAATTTTTTTGCACATGTTTCATATTTTCTTGGGCATAGGTCACTTTAAAATGCATTAAATACATAATGTATAGACTTTTATCACCTTCCAATTACATTTTCATTTATTTTATGTAATAAACAGGAAACGGAATATCAGAGAACTAAAAAATCTAGGACTGTTTTAAGCCAAAATTCAGATTTGTCTGGCATGAAAAAAAATACCTTGCGTTTTAGAGAAGTTTACTGTTTTTATCAAAATTCTAAACCCTTAAAATTACTAAGGCTTCATTCAGTGTATGACACTCGGTGGATGTCCTTGGTACTGAATTTGGCCTCCTATTTCGATATATATTTTTTTACTTCTTTTGGATTATGGTTTTCAATTTTTTTTACTTTAATTCTGCTGATGCGAGGTTACTCCTTGAAACACGTGTTCGGCATACGAAATTTACCGTTTTTTATGCAACTTGGGTATTTATTGTATTTTATGGCGTCATATATCTCAAAAATTCCTACTTGCATTTTCAGAATTTTTACCCATGATATTTTATTAGCAAAGCTCTTCAAAAAACAAAAAATAAGCGTTTTAATTCTAATGACAACATTTTTGAAACTCATACTCCCTTGATGTGTATGTCAAGGAATAAAAAAATTAAAGGGGTTATTGCACAGCATAATCAAAGTGGTGAAGTTATGAGAGCAACAACAATAAAGTTATTTAAGAGATAACCATACTGTATTTTAGGATCTGAGGGGGGTAAATCGTAAATTTTACTGTCGCAAACTGAGTTTTCCGGCGATGCGTTAGCGAAGCCGAAAAAACGGATGTTTGCGACAATAAAATCTTAGATTTACTCCTGAAGATCCTAAAATACAGTTTGGTTATCTCTATTCTAATGCAAACCCCCCAAAAAAATAAAAACATTCACAATCGATTTCTAAATGACAAGAAGTTTTGTGTGCGTCTGTGCCATTACGTTGCTATTGGTTCCAACGGTAAATCATGGATTTTACCCCCTCAAAATTCTGACGCCATCAAATCAAAATTAGCGTTACAAACATAAGTGCATAAGAATGTTCTATTATTCTGTTGCTTTTGGAAGCAAAAATGGCCTTTTTTTTAAAATTTCATCTTTTCCTTGAATAGAACTTTCAAGTGGAGTATGAACATCCTTGGTTTTTGATAATCATCACTTATGACAAGTGAAAATGTTAAACGTATATATAAAAGTTATGCTGTAAAATCTGTAAACAAAAAATTGTGTTGTAGGGAAACGCCATGAACGACCTAACATATGTTGACGAACAAAGAACAATACATGGAACTCTAAATATTGAGCAGTCTTGTAATAGTTTAGAAACAAACAGCACAGATCTTGGTATGTTGAGATTTTAGTCCTATTATGAGTAATATTCATTTAAAAAAATCAGTATATCAACATTAAATTTTCACAAATAATTCACGAATAAATATCATAAAATCATGTAATATTAATATATTCTTTAATTAGTTTATAGAAGATAACTCTAAGAAGCATAGGCTCAAAATAAAGAGACAACATCAAAATGCTGGAACAAACGTTAACATTCAGTTTTTCTAACGATGACTTGAAGTCATAATTTGAAAAAATAATAGAAAGGTTCATTTTCAATTCAGATCAATAATTAATGTACTTACATGTTCTTTGATTATAGAAACGAACTTGGAAAGTTTAGAAAACGAAGACTTTCTATACTTGGTAGATGAACTTAATACTGCCGGTCAATGGAAAACACTTGCCACAAAGCTTAAACTAAAACGAAAGGAAATCAAGGATTTAGGTAATTATAATATAGTTCAATACTTTATATATGATAACAACGGCAGTAGAATACCGAAGGAACAAGGGAAGCGATGACTACAAAAATCGAAGTCCAAAGACATGGCAAAAACGGTAACAGATAAAAACAAAGACAAAACAAGGAATTGAGACAGCTACAATGCACGGAAATGAAAAGATAACATTGAGAACTAAGGCACCCATAGTGTGAACTCCCATGAAAACCGGGAGTGACATCAGGTGCTCCGGAAGGGTAAGCATGTCCTGCTCCGCTAGTGGCACCCGTCACACTATCAGTGAGTCAATCCAGGGTTGAGTCAAATCCGATTATGTCAAACCCGTGAAGACAAATAAACATAGTTACGAAAACAAAAGAGTATTTGCCGTTAAACTGCCGGCTATTTAAAGGAACCTGATCTACTGGTAAATTACTGTCGCACTACGGAAGAAAAATCTAACTCAAAACTTCCCGAAGGATTTGGTAAAGAGTCATGTATTTCAGTAGACATCAGCAGTAGCAATGAAAGGCCAGTATATTTTTAAATCTCAGGTCACTGGATTCCAAAACCGGTTTAACGGATTTGTGTAGAATATCCCGTCGATATCCACTATTACGCAAATAATGTAATTTCCATAAAATCGAGATAATAATTGCGATCTGTAATTAGCTGTTTACAGGACATTTCATATCTAGATATCAAATATTCACATCTGCTATAAATGTCTTAAAGGTGCACTCACTTGTATTAAGGAGTTAGTCAAAAACTATTGTGAAAAACATATCAAAACTCTGGTGTAAATTACTTTTGGAGGGTAAAAAATTCTATTGAAGTTTTAGATAAATTACAATCTATAGATAGACCAGTTTCATCTATTGACAGTTATGATTTTTCTACACATTATACAACCCTTCCGCATAATTTGATTAAATCTAAATTGGGTGAACTTATTAAATTTGAATTTTTGGGTCTTCAGTTTATTTGCTGCAACAAAAAGCAAGGATTTTTCTCCAATATCTCTTTCAACAATTATTGCTCCTGGACATGTGATGATATGATATGATTAAGGCACTGAATCTCTTGCTAGACAACATTTATGTTCGTTTCGGCACCATTGTTTATCATCAGGTCATTGGAATCCCCATGGGTACTAACTGTGCACCTCTCATCGCAGATCTTTTTCTGTTCTGTTACGAACGGGAATTCATGAAAAAACTACAAAATGGAACTGTACCAAATAGTGATAAACTTATTTCTATTTTCAATGATAATAGCAGGTATATTGACGATATCCTTACTATTGACAATCCCCAGTTTTTAGCTTATGTTGACACCATTTACCCACAACAACTGAAACTAAATAAGGCGAACAATGATTCTAAATACTGCCCTTTTGTGGATCTAAGTATCACCATTGACTCTGGTAAGATAAATACTAAAGTTTATGATAAAAGGGATGATTTTGATTTTACAATTACTAATTTCCCCTTTCTTGACGGCGACGTTCCCCTAGCTCCATCCTACGGGGTGTATATATCTCAACTTGTACGATTCGCTCGCATTTGTTCCACCCTTGATGGTTTTAATGACGTAACCTTACTCTCACATCCAAATTTTTACAACAAGGTTACAGATTTCATAAATTATTAAATACTTTTAAGAAGTTTTACAGAAGAATTGAACATTTGATATCTAGATATGACGTGACTCGCAAACAGCTAATTACAAAGGGCATTTCTCATCCTCGATTTTATGGAAATGTTGTTAAAAAATATCAAAAACTGATAAATAATCCAGAAAAACTGGGACGTAGCTTACATTCTTTACGTAATAGTGGATATCGACGAGATATTCTGAACAAATCCGTTAAATTGGCTTTGGATTCCAGTGACCTGAAAACTTTACATATATACTGGCCTCTCACTGATACTGCCGATGTCTACTGAAATACATGAAGACTCTTTACCAAACCCTTCGGGGAGTTTTGAGTTTGATTTTTCTTCCGTAGTGCGACAGTGTTTTACCAGCAGACTAGATTTCTTGAGCTAGCCGGCAGTTTAGCGGCGAGCACTCTTTGACTCTTCTTTCAAAATTACGTTTTGTCTTATGCTTTTTTTGTTCAAAGATAGTGGTCATTGAGTTAGTAGTCTAACTGTATTGGGTTTTATTCGCATGTTTATGATACTATAGGGAAACGGGATAGAGAAAGGGGAGGTTTGGGTACCCATAAACCGGTTTAACCCTACCACTGGCTTTTGCTAGTGCCGGTACCAAGTCCGGCTATCCCGAGTTCCTATCGTTATTTATGTTTGTCTCTTGTTTTCATTATTGTTTTTCTGGTGCAGTTTGCTTGTAAATTATGGCATGTGATTGTAGTTCCTGGACATTGCATGTGTTTGCTGTTTTTGTAATTCAATAATTTATGAAATCTGTAACTATGTTGTAAAAGTTTGGAAGTGATAGTAAGGTTACGCTCATTAAAATCATCAAGAGTAGAACAAACACGAGCAAATCGTACAAGTTGAGATATGCACACTCCGTAGGATGGAGTTAGGGGAACGTCGCCATCATGAAAAGGTAAATTAGTAATAGTGAAATCAAAATAATCCCCTTTATCCTACATTTTAGTTTTTTTTTTTACCACAGTCAATGATACTGTAAAACGTAGATCCAGAAAAGGGGCAGTATTAAGAATCTTTGTCTGATTCTTTATTTTTCTCATAAACTAATAACATCATTTTCATTTGTAAAAATCATTACATCGATTGTTTA
>MJUU01026456.1:0-11763 GCA_002080025.1 Modiolus philippinarum
AGTTTAATTTATGTATGTTGACACTCTCGTATCAACGGAGTGAGTATCATTATTCGACATCTAGCAATGAATTCCGCTCAAATTAGAGAAAACATATTGTAAGGGAGCAGGCAAGTATTCGAGTATCTAAATGTAAGGGGAAACGGTTAAAAATTGCCGAACACAGCATGTCTTTCATAAAAAGGCCATTAAAGTGTGAGGTGTAAACATATAAAGAATAATTTTGTTCATTGATTGATTGATTGATTGATGTTTTTACGCCAACTTCAGCAATATTTCAGCTATATTGAGGCGAGAACTGTTGGGTTTATTGAACAATTTTAATAAATACATAAAATATTAATATAAAACCATATAGCTTTATACAAGTAAAACAGATGTGTAAAATGTTAAAAAACATAATAGTAATTTTTTGGTTTAACATTAACAATATTAGAAATTAGAAGCTTGTTTAAAATTGATCCATTTAAATCTTACTAAATAAATTGATTGCTTTTAAAAATTGAACGATTTCGTTCATTACTATATCTATAACAAAAGTCTTAGGAATTAACACATAGATTTCCTCATCCCTTATTTATTCCTAAAAACTCTGATTCTTCATTTTTCTTAGATTTTCGATCAAAAAGAAAAGTTGATTTCCTTTTTATGTCTAACACTTGTGTTTGTTTTGCTATAGAGATACACCTGCAATCTTTTTGGCAAATCATGCTTTCTGATTAAAATATGAATTGACACACTATCATGTTCTATAAAGATCAATTAACACCCAAGAGCTATTACAAAACCTTACCAGACTAAAAAATCTTTACAACGTTATTGGTCCATAACTTTGAGGTCTGTGTTGCCATATGCCCGACTATCATGTACTAATAAAGACAACTGTTCAAACCTTATTCTTTGACTTCAATCTTTCAGTTTTTAGAAAGATATCTTATGATGAAAATTTAATATGCAAACTATATTACAAAATTTAGTATCAAATTTCGTTTTTCAGACTGACATCTAATAAGTAAAAACACTTTATATATTAAACACTAACACATACATTGTATTTAGAAATACTAGTATACTTAACAACAGAAAAAAAACGAACCACTTTTAATGCTGTTTAGTACGAAAGCCAGATAGTGTCAATAGATTTTTTTTTATTTTCTCAGTAAAAAAAAATCTCACAAAAACAAAATTATCTCGTTATTTCGAATTAAAAAAAATTTTTCTCAGAAAAACTAAACTTATTGCGTTATAACGCGATAATTATCTCGTTATTTCGAATTAAAATATTTTTCTCGGAAAAACAAAACTTATTGCGTTATAACGCGATTATTATCTCGTTAAAACGCAATAGTTATCTCGTTATTACGCAATGATTATCTCGTTATTTCGAATTAAAAATATTTTTCTCGGAAAAACAAAACCTATTGCGTTATAACGCGATAATTAACTCGTTATTTCGCAATAGTTATCTCGTTATTACGCAATAATTATCTCGTTATTTCGAATTAAAAATATTTTTCACAGAAAAACAAAATTTATTGCGTTATAACGCGATAATTATCTTGTTTGTACGCAAATATCATCGCGTTATTACGCAATAATTATCTCGTTATTTCGAATTAAAAATATTTTTATCAGAAAAACACACTTAAAGCTTTATAACGCGATAACTCGTTTATATAAAAAAAAATAAGGTACCACAGAGCCACGCACATTTATTTCGCGGTCCCTTCACATGTCCAGTGTGTTTCGGCAGTTTTTTGTAAATAGATGAAACGGATGATATTCTTTTGAGATGCTTTTATTTTTGTGGTCTCAAGTCTGCCTCATCAGGGGTCCCTTGAAACAAAACAATAATTTGAATAATGTAGTCAAATAATTTTTATGCCTATCGAAAACAAGGGAAGTTTCATTAACAGGCTAACAATCTTTAATTATCCAAAAAATATTTAACAACTTATTGAAAATGCTCCAAACACATTAACATATACTAACTCGTTCCAACGACTTACTAGTCGCGGCCACGGGATACGCATACATCATGAGGCCTTCAACAACGAGTTTTGCTCATACTCATAGCTATCTCGTGGTCACGGCTTAATATGTCGTTGCCATGACATAGTATCTCGTGGGAACGACATAGCTTTACTGAACAAGTTAGCCAATGTATCGATAGTGAAATGTCAAGACGCTTTCCGTGTGACATTTCAGATCTAATTAAATAAAACAAAATTGGCCATCACATTGAATTTTTTGTTATTTGATCTATACTAAAGAGACATAAGTTGTCCAAATGCGCATATGCAGAATATAAATACACAGTAACTTCGGTATTTTGTTATTGACATATCCAAGCTTTGTTATTTGTATAGATGAATTATGCTGTACCGGCGCACATTACTAAGACATACTAGATACTAGTAACCAGTTAAGGAGTAGTAGCAAGACATTTTCTGTTAATGTGTTTTGGGCGTTTTCAGTCGGTTATTAAATGTTTTTGGTGATCAGTTGTTAACTATTTTTGGACCTGTTTTTTGTTCTGTTAAAAGAGGTATGACCATTTACCCGGGGATTTATTTTATTCATCTTACTAATTTTGCGAATGCAGTAAATCTTCTCGAAAACTCTTCTAACAGGTCACATTTTACATACACCGTCAGAACAAAAGCTATTCCAATGCATTTTCATACATTTAGTAAAAAGATTCAGCCACTGAACTTGCCACTTGAATGCAATGATTACAATATTTGTAATTAAGTTTTTGTTTTGGTTCTCGGTGTTCTCTGAGTAGTACCATCCTCTCAAACACTGTAATTACCTTAAATTGACACAAAACAAGCAATGAAGGGATATGTAGTAAATGTACACGACACATTCTCTACAAATACATGGTAATACATGTCCGTTGCCCGACAAAAAACTAACACATTTAAACAATCACAGGGCACTCATCGAGTCAAAAGTAAGAAAACTTGGCATGATAAAAATCATGAGATGTGGGCACAAATAAACAGGTGGTCAGAATAACATTTTGAAAACATTTTAACAAAAGACCTTTTTACAGCGATATTCAACTGCAAGCATTCCAGAAAACATAAAAGTGTGGCATAAATTAATTTCATTTTCGAGAAGTACGCGTACCAGAGACCACTTTACACAAATAACATTTGAACTAAGTCTGAAAATGGCCAAATATAGGATCAAAATTCACGTCTAAATGACCATACTTTTACTTTGTGTAAACTGTTTAAGGGAAACAAAAAGCACTGTTTGCTGTTAATGAGGTGGCACCATTTTATGTTAATGTGTTTGGTGTTTTTTTAGATAGTTGTCAAATGTTCACAGACTTGAGACCACAAAAATAAAAGCAACTCAAAAGAATATCATCCGTTTCATCTATTTACGAAAAGCTACCGAAACACACTGGTGTAGGGGCCGAAAAGGAATGTGCGTGGCTGTTTGGTACTTTATTTTTTACAAACTAATTATCGTGTTATAACGCAATAAATTTTGTTTTTCCGAGAAAAATATTTTTAATTCGAAATAACGAGATAATTATTGCGTAATAACGAGATGCCTATTGCGTTTAAACGAGATAATTATCGCGTTATAACGCAATAGGTTTTGTTTTTCCGAGAAAAATATTTTTAATTCGAAATAACGAGATAATTTTGTTTTTGTGAGATTTTTTTTTACTGAGAAAATAAAAAAAAATCTATTGACACTTTCCGGCTTTCGAAGTTTAGGATCTGCTTAACTCCTTAAATATTTAAGAAATATTATTATGATTATTTTCATGTTTTTTATTTCAAATATCGACAACAAGCCAGTCGCGTTTTTGTATTTTGAAGTAACGACACGGGTTTTCATTGAACGAGTACCATAACAAAAGTCAAAGAATTGCTTTCTCAGAATGGGCTTGTTCGGAAGCTGGATTACCTACAGTTACACAAAAAAATAGTTATTTTTACTACATCTGACAGGTAGGAGCATAAAAGTTTAAATTTCATGATTTCAGATAATTTCTGCATTTTTGTTAGATTTCTATTTATAAAAATTTATAAAATGTATAAATATTGAGTTGTGTAAAAAGCATTCTGCCAAATGAGCAGTACAATGTCAGCATCTGAGTCTGTAGTCAAGAGGCATTGGACTAGGATTATTTGCACCTTGTCTCTTTTATGTCTTAAAAAATAGTATTAAAGCAAGACAATTCTTTCGTAATTGAATAAACAAAAGTGGAATTACATAAAAAAGTAAAATATAATTGAGGAAAACAAAATACATGGTGTCAATCTGCAATTTCAAAAGTCCTGCAAGACAGGTTGAAAAATACTAAGGGGATTATGAGGGGTTTCGGTTGTTTTCGGAGTGGAAATCTAGACAAAACACATAAAAAAAAATCCATGGCTGTTAAATGGAACACATGCGTCGCCTTAGCTGTATAGAATTCCCGTGTTCTTATTAGAATACAAAAGGCCAAAAATAAGAGAATAAAGTATAAGTGCTCCACGGAACATTCGTGCACTATTGTAGAAATTTAATAGCATGAAAAAAGGGAAAAATATAAATAATGTAGAACAAAATATGTGATACAAATCTAAAATACGGTGGCAATTCGTCAATATTTTACGAAAGGATATGGAGTAAATGAACATGAGAACATAACACATATGTTAACTCCAACTGCAATAATTTTAATGAGCTGTATGGCCATTTCGGAAATGTATTCCTCATCAGCAGCACCAGAACCAAAACAAAGGAAATCCATAATTTAAAAAAATAATGCATAAAACCAAACGAAATCCGAATAATCAGTAATATCAAATATAGCACAGGACAAAACTACGATAAAGCCGTGTAGGAGGAGTTGCGGATAACGGAGGCATACCCTCAGACTATAATAAAATTACAAAGTGCAACGTCATCTGAAAATAATCGAAATAATGAAAAACAAAATGCATGTTGCACATTTGGAATTTTATGCCATTTAGGAAAAGGCATACCCTTAAGAATCAGAGAAGCTAAAATGATAACTTGAATCTAGAAAATAAATAAAAAAGAGAAACAAAATGTACGGTGCATATCTAAAGTATTGCAAATTTGGTTGAAAAGTAAAAAACAGTTCAAGATGAACAGTAGAAAATGTTAAAACTTCTGGTGTCTTACAGACAGACGGACAGAACGGCCGATGGACGCAAAATTTTACTAAAGGGGAAAATAATTAACAAAAACACAAATCTGAAACATATATTAGATAATTTTTGCATTTTTTGTGAGAGGGTAACAAGTAGAGAGGGATACGGATTATGCAAGTCTACAATAAGATCGGAAATCCAATGATAGCATGCCAATTTGTAAAAAATAGGAAAAAAGTGCATACTGCACATCTGCAATTAATACTGTAGCATTCCTGTAAGTTTGTTGGGGGAAGTTTCGAATGGTTAGTGGGAAAATATGTTTTAGACACCAATCAGCTTATATAACACAGTCAAAAGACAGCATGGAATTATGAGCCTGGAAAAATAAAAATGAAGAAAAACAAAATGCATGTTGCACATCTACAAAAGCATTCCTGCAATGTTAATTGAAAGAACGATGCCGTCGATGAGGAATTAACGATAATTAAGGAATACCCTTAACTCTCCAATCAACTAAAAAAAATGTCAAAATTATTACACGAATGGACACACATACAAAATACATGATAAAAATCTGCAATATTTTTTTAAAACAAAGTCCTGAAACTGATATACTACCAAATTTTATAAGTTTAAAACTCGTACCTCTGCCAAAAGTCAGAACCAAGGTCGAACCTGGTCTGTAATTCATAAAGATAGACTCCCATGCAAAATGTGCCAAATATTAGACCAATACTTATAATGTGTTGGATACTGATACTTAAACTAAAGTTTTCTCAGCCCAAGGCCATATCTCGGTCAAAACTTAGTGGACCGGAACCCAACTCCAATTTGATTTGTGACTCATGAATTTAGACACCCAAATCAAATAGTAGATCAATAAACAGGAAGTTGTTATGAGAAAGCTTTAAAAATAGCTAAAAATGCACATCTCATCATAACAAAGTAACACGTTGGCATACTAAATTTCAAATGAATCCTTTCAAAGAGGCTTTAGAATTTTGTTACAAAATTTTATGACCAATACCTTAAAAATTAAAAGTGCCGTTAAATACGAAGTTCGGTTCTCACTTACTTTGATATCAGAGAGCCACAGTCTGCTGAGCTCACCTCGTTGCACAGCATTGTCACATATCAAACATGTCAGTAAATAGGAATGAACTATAATCATTCTTTTTAAGGTAGCACAACAGTCTTCGGAAGAGAATTGTCACCCCTTAACTTTGAATGACTATAACTTTGTTATTTTTAAAGATACAATAACAAATGCGGTATCAAACGAAAGGAAAATGACAAAATTGTCTTCCGATGCCCTTTTAAAGAGTATCCATATTAAGTAGTAATGTAAAATGTCCATATTTGACAAATTTTGACTTTTTGATATAATATTTTTGAAATGAAAATAACTTTTACATCTTTACAGATAGCTGAATTATGTTTGTTTTATCTGAAAGAACTATGTAAATACAACAACACCATGTCTCAGATTTTTGATATAGGGTCTGGTTTGAAAATAAACTAATTTTAAATTTAGAAAAAGCAAAATTTCTTTGAGTTAAAATTTAAAATTAATTTATTTTCTAACCAGACCCTATACAAAAAATCTGAGACACAGTTTTGTTGCATTTAAATGGTTCTTTCATTACTTACATTACATATAAGAAACTGTAAAACTGATTTATATGCTGATGACTTTACTATACGTGCAGCCGGCAGAGACATAATGGAATTACAATGTAAGATACAACAAGATCTGAATGAAATAGAAAAATGGTGTGAGAGCATGTTTGTCGATACAGTGACTACCTTGATAGAGCTCGGTTGCTTACAAATAGGCTACTTAAGCAAGGGTATGTTGCCCATAACTTGAGGTCATCACTACAGAAGTTTTACGGTCGACATCACGATCTTGTGGACCGCTATGAGATATCTGTTTCCCAGATGACAACAGATCTTTCTCTTTGCCAGTAAAGTTTGTTTTTCCTCTACCGGATTTGACTTTACTACCGGAGTTGACATGTTCAACACGGCGGGTGTCTTATAAGAAGCAGGAGATGCTTACTCTACCGGTGCACCTGATCTCACCCATGGTTTTTATTGGGTCCGTGTTGTTCATTTTTGTATATGTGCGTGTCTTCATTTTCTTTTCTGTGTCATGCCCATGTTATGTCTTCGTTTTTTTGTTTTTCCGACGTTGCCATTGTCCTTGGATTGTTCTTTTTAGACTGACGGTTCGGTTCTCACTTACTTTTGTAAATACTAATAAAACAAAATGTATGGTAATAGGAACAAGACAAAAAGTTTCTTCACAATCTGTTGAACCTTCATTTACCATAGACACACAGACTTTGCAAATTTCTAACTGTGAAAAATGTTTTGGAGTAAAAGTTGATTCGCATCTGAGCTGGTCACATCAGGTAGACCAGGTATGTTCCAAAATTGCTAGTCGTATCTATCTTCTCTCAAAAATTAAAAAATATTTAAATCAAGAATCAAGAAAACTTTTCTACTCTGGTTACATTCTTCCATTAATTGATTATTGTATAATAATTTGGGGAAGCATTTTAACCGTGTTGTTAAATTACAAAAAAGGGCTGCAAGACTTATTCTAGATAAAGATTTTTTAGCTCCTTCTGCTCCACTGTTTAACACACTTGATTTGATGACAGTGGATAACAGGATTATATATCACAGATGCGTTTAGATTTTTAAATGTTTAAATGATGATGCACCTTCTTATTTAATTGACAAGATTGGGTACATCTCTCAGAGTAATCCACATCAATTAAGAAATGTTATTAGTGGTGATTTATGTGTTCCAAAAACTAAGACAGAACTTTTTAAAAAAAAATCATTTCGTTTTTCTGGACCTTCTACATGGAAAACTCTACCAGGAACAGTGCGAAATTCTATGAATATTGTGGTCTTTAAAAATAAGCTGAAATGCTACTTACTCAACAAACAAAATAATTGTACCAGCTGAATAAATTTGTATTTTTATAACATTTTGTATCTGATATCACAATGTACTCTTTAATTGTAGTATGCATTATTTTGTGTGTATTCAGTATTGTAATTGAGGGCCTCAGGGAAGATTAGTTTGTACTAACTGTGTAACCCTCTTTAAATGAAAATTTTATATTATTATTATGTTATTATTATTACCTAACCAAGTCACTCATGCGTAAAATGTAGGTCACAGATAGCATCCGAAGCATGCAGTGTTGTATTCATCCCAAAATGCATCATCCATAGCAATATGATTGATGTGAGACATGTCAGTAACCGGGAATGGACTTTAACCATTCTACCTAACCAAGTCGCTCATGTGTAAAATGTAGGTCACAGACAGCATCCAAAGCATGCATTGCTGTTGTCCCGAAATGCATCATACATACCAATATGGTTGATGTGGAACATGTCAGTAACCGGGAATGGACTATATCCATTCTACCTAACCAAGTCGCTCATGTGTGAAATGTAGGTCACAGACAGCTTCCGAAGCATGCATTGGTGTTATCGTCCCAAAAATGCATAATACATACCTATATGGTTGATGTGGGACATGTCAGTAACCGGGAATGGACTTTAACCATTCTACCTAACCAAGTTGCTGATGCGTAAAATGTAGGTAAAAGACAGCATCCGAAACATGCATTGTTGTTGTCATCCCAAAATGCATCATACATACCAATATGGTTGATGTGGGACATGTCCGTAACCGGGAATGGACTTTAACCATTCTACCTAACAAAGTCGCTCATGCATATAATGTCGGTCACAGACAGCATCCGAAGCATGCATTGTTGGTGTCATCCCAAAATGCATCATTCATACCAATATGGTTAATGTGGGACATGTGAGTAACCGGGTATGGTCTTAAACCATGCTCATGCGTAAAATGTAGGTCAGAGACGCATTGTTGTTGTCGTCCCCAAATGCATCATACATACATACCAATATGGTTGATGCGGGACATATCAGTAAACGGGAATGGACTTTAACCATTCTTCCTAACCAGATGCGGACGCAGACGCCGACGCCGACGCTCGGGGTATCACATAAGCCTCCCCTCAATTCGTGAGGTGAGCTAAAAAGTAACAAATTTCAAATGAATCCCTTCAAGCAGACTAGAGAATTTTGTAACGAAAATTTCACTATTATGACTAATACAGTCAACATTTAAAGTATCGTCAAACAAGAAGTTGATATCAGAGAGCACTGATAATAGCTTAAAACGCACAACTCATAAAAAAAAGCAGCATACTAAATTTCGAATGAATCCCTTCAAGAAGACTGGGGAATTTGTGACGAAAATTTCACTCTCATGACCAATACAATAAAAAAAATCAAAGCCCCGTCAAACTGGAAGTTGATATGGGAAAGCACTTAAAATAGCTTACAAAACATAACTCATTACAACAAAGCAGTCTACCAAATTTCAAATAAATTCTTTGAAGCAGAGCAGAGAGTTTTGTGACGAAAAAATATCATATGGAATGGCAGACCGAATGAAGGACTGATGGACAAAAAAGTGACAGACGGACAAGGGTATTTCAATATACCATCCACTCGTTGAGTGGTAGTATAATTACTTTTAAATTAAATTCAATTACATTTATATACTGATGGCATCCTCCCAAGTCAGATGTTCTGAGTCCATGTATGTTCCTCAAGGGAACTTGGACTCAGAATACCTGACTTGAGAGGATGATTGATGGACACTGAATGAAAAGTGGTTTCTATTCTTCTTCCTACAAGTATTCTAGAAAGCTTAGCTGCCTCTTTACACAGAATATATAATGTATTTATTTTACTTTAAAAGAATTTATCAATTTTTTTTCTTTTGTTATCAAGTAATTGTAATGATAACTTTGGGCAAATAGTTTTTATTCAATTAAATATTTTACAATTTATTGCGTTAAAGTGAACTAACAAGAGCTGTCACAGTTTGGCAACCAGTTATACCCTCACTCACTGAACTCTTAATCGATATGATAAGTGAAAATTTGGGATGGTATGGACACAATACAGGTGTGAATAAATTTCAAAAGTAGACACAATACAAGTAAGGACATAATGATATCCTTATGAAAAAAAAACAGAATGTAGATACCCATATGTCTGAAAATGCATCCAACTATTTGGAATGACTTTACAAAGCTTCTGACAACTAGTAAGTAGCATGANTTTTTGTTGGAAAATTTAGATAGAAGTAATTTAAGTGAAAAAAATTGATAGGTCGATGGTCTCGTTTTTGAGATTTAAGTGATTGAAAATTTGGCGGGAAACCGAACTCCTCTGATTTTTCATAGGATTAACATTGGCACTGTTTAACCAGGAAGGAATGTGACAGAATAAATAGAATTAAATAAAATTTTTACAGAATGCCCAAAAAGATGTATTAAATGAAAATATGGAAAAAAATAAGAGGGTCAATGGGCAAAAAATTATACTGCTTTTAAATGGATAATACCCGAGGATTCCGAAAATCTGACAGAAATCCCAAAACATGAGGAGCGAACCTCCTTAAATTGTACAACATTCAAGGCATGCTTTTTTACACTGGACGTTGACATGCCTAGAGCAATGGCCTTTTATCATTTGTATGGCATATATATCTACTCTTATAAAGTCTTAACTATCATCTAATTATCACTCTTAGATCTAAAAAATTAACTTGATGTACTTTCAGTTACATGTGCATGCCAGTAACTATTAATCTTCTCATACCATAGAAGGAAGAATCATAAATCAGAACAAAAATTTCTAGTCTGATGTACATTTTCAAAGTAATTGTAATGATAACTTTGGGAAAATAGTTTTTACTCAATTAAATATTTTACAATTTATTGCCCCCATCCCTGTTAATAGCTAAAGTGAACTAACAAGTGCTGTCACAGTTTGGCAACCAGTTATACCCTCACTCACTGAACTCTTAATCGATTTGGTAAGTGAAAATTTGAGATTGTATGGACACAAACCAGATGTGAATAAATTTCAAAAGTAGACACAATACAAGTATGGACATAACGATATCCTTATGAAAAAAAAAAACAGAATGTAGATACCCATATGTCTGAAAATGCATCCAACTATTTGGAATGACTTTACAAAGCTTCTGACAACTAGTAAGTAGCATACCAAATTTCAAATGAACCCCTTCAAAAAAGACCTAAGAATTTTGTGACAAAAATTTCACCATTATGACCAATACAGTAAAAAATTAAAAAGTCCCTTCAAACATGCAGTTGAAAGAAGAGAGCATTAAAAAATTGCTTACAACCACTACTCATTACAAAAAAGCGGCATACCAAATTTCAAATGAATCTCCAAAAGTAGAGAGGAGAATTTTGTTGCGAAAATTTCACTACAATGACCAATTCAGTAAAAATTCAAAGTCCCACCATACAGGCAGTTGAAAGATCTAGTGGAGAGCATTAAAATAGCTTACAACCACAATACATTACAACAAAGCAGTATATCAAATTTCAAATGAATCTCAAGAAACAGAGTTGAGAATTTTGTCACAAAATTTTCACCATTATGACCAATACAGTAAATATTCAAGTTCAGGCAAACAGGGAGCTGATATGGGAGTGCACTAACAATCACTTAGAAAGCA
>MJUU01026458.1:22859-34165 GCA_002080025.1 Modiolus philippinarum
TACTTGTACATGAGATAATATCTCATGTGTACACTTCGTTCAATTACTATTATCTAAATTCATATAAATTCTAAAACCGAAAGATTAACTCCCTCCATCGTAGTTTTGTCCTAAGCCATATTTGATATTACTGATTATTCGGATTTCGTTTGGTTTTGTGCGTTTTGAACATTTTTTGAAATTGTAGATTTCCTTTGTTTGGGTTCTACTGCTGCTGATGAGGAATCAATTTCCGAAATGGCCATACAGCTCATTAAAATTATTGCAAATGGAGTTGACATATGTGTTATGGTCTCATGTTCATTTACTCCATATCCTTTCGTAAAATATTATGATGATCAAATAAGTACTTATGACCAGTTGCTTCTAAGATGCTATCTTTGAAGATATGCAGACTGCGTTTTCTTGCTGTTTATGTTAACTTTATAAAATAATAAATTAAAAAAAAACACCGAATTATCTGCATTATTTACTGACTATCAAAGATAACTCTTATTGTTTTAGATACAAAAACACGATGAATATTCCCCGAGTGAATACTACAAGGTATGGCCTGCACTCTATAGATATTTGCCAAACAACTTCAGGGAGGAAATGAGCTTTAATCAATTCAAAAATTTAATTAGTAAATGGGATGGAAAGGGGTATTCTTCTTCTTTCTGTATATAAATTTTGCTGCAGCATATCCAAGAGAGTTTTTGTTTTGCTTTGCTTATGCATTTTACAGCTTAAATTGTTGCATCTTTGTTTGTACTATTTGCTATGAAACTTTGATTGTGCTTTAAATGCTGTCTTTTGCTTTGTATGTCTTATGTTTTATTTACCATGCTTGATTTTTTATGTCGCCCTGCTTTCTTTTATGCTAAATTACCGTGACGTATGGCTTTCTTAGATGTTTTTATGTACGTAATATTTCATCTTGCATGTTTTTAGTATGTATATATATATAGTGCTTCGTCTTAACATATTATGTAGTCTTTTTAAGTGCAGTCTGAACATGTATGCAGTTTTATAGTGCTTATGTGTCTTAACTTATTATGCAGTAGGTTTTAAAAGCTATAGACCTTATGTTGTATTCACCGACTTTTGACTTGATCATTAGTTTTAATTGCGTATTGAATTTAGGTATAGAGTCGAGATTTCGGACAGTTAGATCAGTTTATTCCATTCTCTATAATAATGGACGGTATATATGAAGGACTGGAAAGGGATAGCCTACTGAAAGGAATCACGATATCCGTTTCTAAGCTGGTATACTGTTGTACTTTGTATGTTCGGGGGAATAAGATCGCAAAGTTATGTATGCTGGAGCTTGTCCGTTTTGAATATTAAAAAAATAATTTTCGTTTGCACCTCCTCTCTGATATGGTCTCCCAGCCTGTTTCTTTATATTTTTTTATAAATAATCTATATTTGTAAAAATTTGGAGACCGGTGACAATATTGGCGGCTTCAAAATGAAGACTTTCTAATTTATTTAAATTTATACACGATTCCGCAATATTGTCCCACACATCAGATGCATTTTCAAACAACGGTATAAATACATTATACAATTTTTCTAAATTAGTTCCAACAAGAGTGAATTTTGATTTACGTAGAACACAAAGATGTTTCGAAATATTGGCAATAGATTATCAAGATGAGTTTTCCATTTGGCATCACTAGAAAAAGTAAGTCCAAGACGCCTGTGAAAATAAGTAAATAATTATTGATTATATGTGCGGATAATTACTTGATTCCCACACGAGCGTTATATTAGTTATCTGAAATATATATCGAAGTAACTAAACACCGAAGTCACTGCGAATTTTGTTTCTGCATATGCACATTTCGAAAACTTATAGGAAAAAGAAGGGAAACGGGGAATGTACTATAGTATCTTCAAATCTTAACTTTTGGAAGATCGTCAACTCAAAAATGTTTAAAAACTGCCTCGGACACTGAGAGGAAAAACAACCAATATGATCTAAAAAGCTTAGGACAGGGTTTTGCATGAGGGAGATGCTTCTTAGTTTTCAACAAAATTTACCAAAAATTAGATATTTCAAGGTTCCAAACTCCAAATAAAATCGGCCTTTGGGTCGGCATCGAAGTACTGACTTTTGGGCTGGTGAATACACTCGGGGACTAACAGTTCACCAGAAATTGGGAAAATTTTGAGTGGTTATGGGACATTCTCGTCAAAATATCTACATTATGTCCAAAGACGTACTGTGTTAAAGTTTAATGAACATCTATTCCATACTATGCCTGCCAACTTTTGAAAATGTCCATGGAGTTCAAATGATGCATGGGGCAATTCAAAGTATACCACTCATCGCTACAGATATCTATATTGATGGAGAAAAGGCCAATATTTTGTCGAAATATTCTACAGCATTTCCACTTCGAGAGAAACCAGACACATACCCAAACTACCACAGAAATAAGATATAACATATGAAATATAAATCCAATGGAAAAACTTGTATTAACAGTAAGAGGGCAGATAAAAAATACTGAAAACACAGATTAAATATACTACGTAGGGTAAGAGGTCTTTCAAATATGCCTCTGCTGCTGAATGGAATAATTTGCCGGACCATTTCAGGACTGAAAACAGTGATCTCACATTTTAAGAACCTGGTTCAGCTTTGGCATGGTTCACCAATAGAATAAATTCCAACAAAATCGTATGCCAGAGATGATTTGAATAAAAGAAAACACTCATTTGCAGTACGCGAAGCCAAATACTGGAACAAATTACCAGATAAAGTAATAAATGTACCATCAGTAAACTCCTTCAAGAATAGGTTAGACAATGACAATTTCAAAGTGGAAATAAACTTTGACCGTCACGCGACAATTCAAAACGTAAAGAGTCTGGCGAAGAGGACCTTTAAGGTCCTGTGTTGAAAATTGAGTAACCATAAGTTAGTATAAATCTATAAAGAGGGCTTCAAATTCCCTTAATTATTGTTTTTAGGATCTTTATTACATAAAAATTATAATGCAATAACAAAAGTAGTGAAACACGTCACCCTAGAACACGTACTTTATCTGTTAATTAAAAGCCGTAAAATTCACCCGATTATGCAAATGAGCTAATAAACCACGACTATTTTCCTCATATGGTCAACCATAAACCCTAAGTCACAAATGTAGTGCACCGTAAACATAGTGAAGCGGTGTAAGAGAGGTGGGACGCTTGGGGGTGGGGACAAACTAGGTTCATTTTTGTTTATAGCGTACCATGAGGGTCAAAAGTAAACTTGTGTGGATATGCTGTAAATATGTAACCTAGACTCTAGTTTTTATAGCCTGAGCTACATATTGATTGTCTATGCTCTCTTTTTTGCAGCCAAAGCTTTACTTTTGAAACTTTCTACAGTGTTGTGTACCATGAGGATCAAAACTATCTTTTTATTATTTTGCTTTAAAGTAGCAGTGGCTATAATTTGTCCAATATTTTACGGAAAGACTCTTTTGGTGTTGAAGTGTACCATAAGGGTAAAAAATGGAGCCCATGCTGTTTTTTCTCACATCATATACAATACTTGATATACTGGTATGCAGGTGGATTTCTGTATGCCAGTCTGAGTGTTAATCACATACAGTTTATACCAAACTATGTTCACTAATAGATTTAATTTATTTCACAAATTGATCGTCTACTACAGAGCTAGTAAAGTTGCTAATAAGTTTTACGTCTTACTTTTGAAATCAAACAACTTTTCCAAGGCCAATATCGACCAGATTCTTCATTAAAGCTCAAATTATAAAGTATGTAATGGATGACTAGAATATAACCCACAGAGTTTGGTGGTGTGTTGAGCGTTATCAGGATACGTTATTGGATACGTTATTGAAACATCTATTGACCCAAAACGCCTATTGATGTAAAAAATGACAGTTGCCTCTTAAAATATAGCATATGCGGTATAAAATAAAAGCTTTGTCTATACTATACTTTTGACCTTTGTAAAATATTAAAGCATATCCTTCACATATATAAAAATAAAGCAAAGCTTTCAATAATAACAGCAGAGGCTATAACTTTACAGCATAGTCAATATTTCTGAGAGCGACAAATAAAATAGCCTAGGCAACTAAACAAAAGCTTTTAGCAAAGGCTTAAAATACTATGCCTAGGCTATGTTATTATATCCTATTGTTTATCCTGTTTTAATGCCCCCTCTTGTGCTTGCATATCGGAGTTTGTACTTTATCCCAATTTAAATATTTTGAATTGTTCTTTTTCCAGTATCTCAATCTTTTCCACACATTCGACTCTACAATTAACTAACATATAATCCTATCCAATTCTTTACATTGGTTTATATATACATTGTTTATTTTCCCCGTCATGAACCAGAGATTGGTCGGTGAGCCATCCACATGTTGCCTTTACAATTTAAAATCCATATTGTCTGGTGCTATAATCGTCTATGGCCACTCTTTTGTCAACTACAATTCTATAGTCTTTATTCGAGTTGCTTTATCTTGGTATGCAGACAAGATTTTCATATTATTTCGCATGATCCGGAAATTATCGCTAAAGATCTTCACATCGTTTGTGCTGTTTATGTATTTAATCGTGTTGAAGTTGATGATTAGGACATTCTTGTAGTTCTGTGCTATTCCTTTCACTTTATATACAGCTTCTGTTTCATCGTTGTCGGCATAATACTTCGATCCATCGGTTACAAATTCAATAATTCTATTTCCAGCTATTTCATCTGTTAGTTCTCCTAAGTAGTCTCCTAATTGTGGTTTCCACGCTCCGGGCTTTTTTGTTTTTTCTGTACCAAAATCGAACTCGCATACACCGACGAAGGTATATGCTTGGTCTTCTAGTTATTTTTTCTTCTCCAATGTACGTGTTGGTCGAGGCACTATAGCAACGCAAACATCAGTTCCAGAACCAACCGTTGTATTCAAAGACTTCATTGTCGTGATATCCGTGGACCTGGTTCACACCAATTTCCTTCTCACCACCTTACTAGCATGCACTTCAGATAGTTATTGCAGCCATTTCATTACTTTAATGGAATGTTTCTCTTGCGATCGATAACTGATTATGGGCATGATTCCTATAGTGTCCGGTTTTAAAAAACAAGATGTGAACCATAAAGTTACAAGCTAATGCTATCGTAATACATTGCTGGAATGGATCGATCCCGCCTTGTTAGTCGGTGGATGTCATCTCTTTGAATAATTCTCGAAACTTGAGGCAGGTTCTTCTCAATATTTCCACATCGAAACGGCAGTAACTCAACAGTTGGTGTTGTAAGTAGAACATGGAACTCCATTATGCGTTTACCATTCGAAGAAGGCGCTTCTCTCCTAGCTTCATTTTTTCTGCTTGATTATACTTCACGTTCACATCTGATAGCTGGTTGAGAATGACGGATTGATTTTTCTTAGTGTTGAACAGGTGAGGAAAGTATCCCTTCTAGAGCTAATTCAAACATGTTTGATAAATTGAAATTGTCATCGGTAAAAATCATTCTCTTATTGCAGTCAATTACTTTGACGGTGATATTTTTCGTTCCGTTCGGAATCACATCTTTAAATATTCCTTCAGTATACATGTAGTTTTTGATTGGATAACTGTCATATACATTGAAATTGTGGCAGAGGACGGTACCTCCTTTGTTTATTCCAGGAAATAATCATTGACAGAAGTGGTCAGTGGTTTCAGGTCCGGTAAATACAACTTCTCTTTCCCCACATTCTTCACACTTGCAGTGTGTTCATCAATACTGTTATTCATGCACTTCAAACAGACAATTCTGTTATCCATGCACCACACACAGATTCGATCCGTGTTCGTAGGAACTGCATTTGAAGTTTTGACATGGTATCTTTGATAACACTGGACAAAATCGCTTGGGTACACTCGAATTCAAAAATGATATAAGCCTGATTCTTCTGTTTTTTCCATATTTGCAGATAACATAAAACACTGATGCCCCTCCGGATAGAAATCGTTGCATGTTTTGCACAATGAATAAGTCAGCATGTTAAATCTCCCATTCTTCTGTTTATGGTCTTTCCACAACCCTACACTTGTAATAACTGTTATATGTGGAATGTCCAGCCTTGGTAGATTGCATGTGCAAATCGTAGCAAAGTGTTCCTTTAAAGTATCTCTCGCATTTGTTTAACAGTATCCATTCATCTTCTGCTGCGTCGTGAATCGTTCTACAGTAATAGCATACCTTATTGCATGAATTGAGCTCTTTATGGTTATATCCTTTGTCGCATTTTCTACGGTTATAGACAGGTGATAAAAAAACCCGCATGCTTGTAATGACTTCGTAATGGTTGTTGTGGTTACACAGGTAAATCTTCTTCTCGGCTTAGGATCCTTTTTATATAATAGTAGAATTCATCATAAAGTCGGCATCTGATTGGTTGAAATTGTGATAAATAAAGCCAATCACAACACAGGATAATTGACCAATCAGAAAGCCCGTATCAAAAATAACTCACCAATTAGTTCCGTCGTTACAACGCCTCTATCTGTTTAAAATCAGACACATCGAGCAAATCTCTCATTCTGCGACCAACACCCAAATTGAACAGACGTTCCAAACGAAAATAAACAGTACAAGATAAGTGACCTTACAATCATAATTAAATAGAAATTTAACTGTAGCCGAATATGAAATTTTTAATTAAGTTTAACTGAACGATAAATTAAAGTAATTAAATGAGACTAAATAAATAAACTAAATAATAAATTATGCAGAATTGAATAGCAATTAATAATATGTAATAAAATAGTAATACCTTTTACAGATGTGTTCATGCATAAATTGTCACTAGTCTTTTGACATCAAAAGAGAATTATTGAGTCATAACAGAATATTTAGAGAACACATGAACTTTGCCTGTAGCATTTTTCTTAAGCGGTGTACACGGAAAGCGAACTTTGAATTACACAAATCGAAGAGACATAAATTGTCGAATGCGCATAAACAGAAAAGAAATTTACAATGACTTCGGTATTTTGTTATTTATTACCACTGGGCCGATGCCAATGTTGGTGGACTATTAGTCCTGGAAGGCATTCACCAACCCAGTAGCCAGTACTTCGGTGCTGGCACGAAAACCGATTTTATTTGAAATTTTGAAATATCTAAATTTAAGATAGTTTTGTTAAAACCTAAGGAGTGTCCCCGTCACGCATAGCTCTGTCCTTAGATGATTGGTAATTTGTACTCTATCTTTTACGCATATTTCGGTTTTATGGATTTCTAAATTTTTTGTTTGATCTGCACTGAAGAGACATTAGTTGTCGAAATGCGTAATGCAGAAAATAGATTCACAGTGACTTCGGTATTTTGTTATTTATTAAATACGAAGAACCATGAAAAACTCAGTACTAATGTGCAGAATGTCATGCCGCATTCTATAACCAACTGCACTCGTTAAAAACATGAAGTGGGAGGAACCAGCACCATATCCCAAGAGCCGGAAGACATATTCCGTCTAAAATGCAAAGGTCGCAAAGTGCACAAAGGTTTAAAACTTCGGCTACCTTGTATGAAATTAAGTTGAAAGAGATCAATACATAGAGTCTCAAACAAGTGCTACAAACGTTGCACGAGATATTCGACGCCGTTTTGAAGAAAGCATTGGCAATACCAGAGAATTTAATCCAGCTTTCAGTACAGGCACCTCATCTTGACTTCCCGATTAGCATGCCCTTTATGAAATTGGACCAACTTTCAAGTAATTTATTATTGGGCGAAAATTGGAAATCTATCAGATTGGCACGGCGCATCTAGGAAGAAATGCCAGTAGAGGTACTTGCTAAAGCAGGAGTGCCTTGACAAAAACGTTCTAAACAGTTCTACCGGAGCATCAGATTCACGTCGTATCCAAAGAGCAATCCACACTTGACCTGAAAACGAGATTTACCTATTTTACCACAACAACCATTACGATTTCACGTCACGTGTCTATTACTGTAGAAAATGCGACAAAAGATACAACCATAAAGCCCTGCACCCATGTAATATAACATATATTATTGCTGTAGAAAAACACCCGAAACAGTAGAATATGAATGGATAGCATTTGACGAATGCGAGAGATATTTTAAAGGAACACTTTGCTTCGATCTGCACAAACAATCTAACAAGCAGGACATTCCACATGTAACAGTTATTACAAGTGCAAGGAATGTGGAAAAAACCTTCAACAGAAGAATGCGATATCACAGATGCAGACTTTTTCATTGCAAAACATGCAATGATTTCTATCCAGAGGGACATCATTGTTTTATGCTATCTGCCAATATGCAAAAAGAAACATAAGCAGCAGACATATTTTTTTTTAATTTTGAGTGTATCTCGTCAGGTGTTCTCAAAGATACACAGCAAACGAAACTTCAAATGTGGCTCAGGAGTACGTACACCCACCGAATTTGTGTCTGGTGCACAAATGAAATAAAATAGATAACAGGAAACAAATTCTGCTTGTATACATGAAGAACAGAATCGAGGAACACACTTCCTGTGAAGAATATGGAAACCAGAGACTCCCAGGAGCCTGTATCGCTCACCTGGCTTTCAGTTGCCACAATTACATGTAAGGTAACATTGTAAGTTATACAGTTGATCTTCAGTCTCTGAAACTTTCGTAGCACGAACACCACCAATATCTTGAACTGTATTTAAAGTCTGATCAAGTTTTACTAAATTTCTTTGTTGAGCTTTTTTGACAAAAAACATTCTTGCTAAGGACCACTTTCAACACCAGTTTTGAAGTTGAGACGTCATTTTGTAAATGACAGTCAACGAACAATTTTTAATATCAGTTTTGAAGATGCGACATCAATACCTATTTGAAAACCAAATTTCATTGAAATCGGACAATGTTGAATTTTCCCACCTTTTTGGCGGCCATTTTTAAATTGGCAGTCAATGAACAATTTTCAACACCGGTTTTGAAGTCACCACATTTATATCTATTTGGAAACCAAATTTCATTGAAATCGGAAAATGTTGAATTTTCCCGCCTTTTTTGGCGGCCATTTTGAAAATGGCGGTCAACGAGCTATTTTCAACACCGGTTTTGAAGTCGCCTTATCAATATTTACTTGGAAACCAAATTTCATTGAAATTGGACAATGTTGAATTTTCCCGCCTTTTTTGGCAGCCATTTTGAAAATGGCGGTCAACGAACTATTTTTAACACCAGTTTTGAAGTCGCCACATCATGGCAAACATTTCATCATGTTACACTTAACCTTCATCTTCTATAGTTTTGGAAATAAAAGACAAAATATACAAAATTAAAAAAATTCGGTGAAAAAAGGGCAACAACTCCTACAAAGGTTGATGGATTTTCTTCAAAATTTCAAGGTGGGGAGATCTTAATATGCTGAACATTTTTGCAGTTTACACTTGACCTCTAACTAACACTTTTTGAAATGAAAAATAAAAATGCAAAAATTTTGAAAATTTTACGGAAAAAGGGCTATAACTCCGAGATGGGTTTCAGATTTTTTTTCAAAATTGCATAGTGGGTAGATCTCATTATGCTGATCAGTTAAACCCCATGTCAGATTTTTGATATCTGTAACGGTTTTCGAGTTATTAGCCAAAATCTGCAATTTACCCCTATGTTCCATTTTTAGCAATGGCGGCCATGTTGTTTGACCAGCCGACTAATCGAACACAATTTTGAGAAGCCATGCCCTGGTGATGATTCCACTTAAGTTTGGTTACATTTGGCCGAGCGGTTTCACAGGAGAAGATTTCTGAAATTGTTGACAGACGGACGGACGACGACGACAGACGACGGACGCATAATGATGGCAAAAGCTCACATGGCCTTTTAGGCCAGGTGAGCTAAAAACGAAATTGTATTTACCGGACATGAAACCATCGACCAGAAATGAAGCTCCAGGCGAAAACGCTTTTTTCTAAGGAGTTTCATGTCCAACTTACAACAAGAACAATTGAGTTATTGACATTAAGATGTGGATATATTGAGAAAAGCCTGCCTCAAGATCCCAGAATTATTTATAGAGATGACATCCACTGACTGATAAGGCGGGATCGATCCTTTTAAGGAATGCATTACGATCATGGCATCAGCTTGCACATTAGTGTTTCGCATCTTGTTTTAACTATAGGAAACATACCCGCCCTCGGTTACGGACCCCAAGAGAAACGCTCCAGCAAAGATATGAAATGGCTGCAATATCTATCTGAAGTGCACAGTTTTACGCATACATCACGTTCGTTATGGTGATGAGAAGGAAACTATTGCGTAAATGGTCGATGGATGTCACGATAATAAAGTATTGGAATACAACGTTCTTTCTGGCAGGAGTTTTACGTTGCTATAGATCCTCGACTGTCAAAACAGTAACCACCATGATGATGTGTGAACTGCACCAACGTACGTGGGAGAAAAATCGATACCAATCAGACCAAGGCTATACTTACATCGTTTTGTGGGAGTTTGATTTCGATAAAGAAATACAGGTTGAACTCCCTCCAATACGTTTACCCATTGGAATCCAGTGATGCTTTTACGAAAGACCTACAAAGCCTTTGCCATGCCCAAAGAAGCAATTTGCGGTGATTACTATGACGTTACTTCACTCATTAATTAACAAGACCGACAGGATACCAGTGGGACACATCAAATGCAAAGTACTTCCGCCAAGAAGATTCTACATCTCAGTACTCTATACAAAAAATCAGCATCAACCTATGGCTCACGTTATGTAAAGCTTGTGTCAAAATCCAGTAAACAAACAACGTGTCAGCACATAATTGCTTTCACAAGAACCAGGGTCATCGAAGAACATAGAAAGCGTTGGGAAAGGATATCAGATACACAGAATCTATGAAGTCTGGCACTTCGACACTGAACAATATGACTCATCAACTAAAACGGGAGGACTATTTACCGAATACGTCAACACCTTTCTGAAAATGAAGCAGGATCCAGTTGTAGGCCACAATATTGTAAAACTGAAGAATACAAACCTAACTATATGAGAGAATACCACGATAAGTAGGGCATACTCCATGACTATGATAGAATATGAAAAACCATGGATTGTGAGAGTTTTGGCCAAAGGTGTGTTAAACAGCTTCTGGAAGGCGTCAAAGATCCAATATGCCACAAATAAAATATCATTCCGATATATATTCCAAGATAGTGGTCATGGAGTTAGTAGTCTACCCGTATTGGGTTTTACTCGTATGTTCTTTATACTTTAGGGAAACGGGATAGAGAAAGGGGAGGTTTGGGTACCCATAAATCGGTTTAACCCTACCACTGGCGTTT
>MJUU01026459.1:0-23642 GCA_002080025.1 Modiolus philippinarum
AAAAGTTTCTAGTACATTTCTGGTGATCATTTACATGAAAATAAAATAACCCTTACTTTACACAATTTTTTGGTAGAATAGTTAGTGATCAATATGCATACTGAAAAGTGAAGTGCTGAACAACATATACATGTAGTTGTGGCTATAGATATCATGTAACAGAAGGTTAGAGTGTGAAATAGTTGTTGTTGATTAGGTGATATCCAGGTTCATGGTAGGATCTGGTTTGCACTCCCTAATTTATCACTTTGTAAGAGTTATCTTTCTTGCATGTGGACAAACACAAATATTCAAGACTTCAAAGTAGGTGTTTTATTCAAGCAGATCTAGTTGAATTAATTTTAAGTGATTTTGTACTGATTATTGAATCTTAAAAATCATCTGATATAAAAATATTTTCTTTTATACTATTATTTATTTAACTTAAGAACCATGAAATCAGTTGCCTGTCACTGACAGAAATATTTTCTTTTCTTTGACCATATCTCTAATGAAATGTTCCAAAATGTTTTACTCCTGTTGCTTCTCATGTTGGCAACTTCGATTTTCTCAAAAATAATTCCGTTTTTGAAAAAAATCACGTTAGAATATTTCTATTTTCCTTAGTGCTCATTACAACAAGGAATCGGGAACCAGTTTTTGTCCACACCGGGATCAGTCTAGAAGTATAAATTAGGGAGTGCAGACCATGAACTTGGATATGGTCTATACAAAACTTAGTTTATACTAGGGGAATCTGTTGCATTGAACGATTAGACACAATTATTATTAGTTTTATCACAAATGTCCTTTTAACTCTGGAGGTTGAATGTAAGCTATTATCGGTATTCTACTGCCGTTGTTTTATGGCTATCTGTGGTCAGTTTGGGTCATAGAATTGTTATCTTCACCTTAATACCAAGTATGCTTACAGATTTATTCTGACTATATCTAATTCATATAATATTGATTTGAATTAATTTATTTTAATTGACAAAGTACAAATAATTATAATTTGACCGGCACAAAAAAAATACAATTTGTTGAGTTTTACTGCTTTTTTCTACAAAAGGTAAGCCCCTGACGCCCAAGTAAAAATGCATAAAAAATCCGAAAACTTATTGCGCATCTGCAGACTATATGCACCAATTCTATAACAAAATTAAATCCATAAATTTAAAAAATGTAGGAGTAGTTCCATTGACAGGCTCACTTGTGTCAAAATCGACATCTTTGGGACTCTTGTTTGCACCAAGAACAATATCAAAATCCGAAAGCTTACTGCGCATCTGCAGACTATTTGCAACAATTCTATAACAAAATTAAATCCATAAATCCAAAAATGAGGAAGGAGTTCCACTGACAAGGTCCATCTAACGGACAGACGGACGGACGGACGGACGGGACCAAAACAATATCCCCGTATTTTCTTCAGAAAAGTGCGGGGATAAATAGAGATTTATTTAGGCTATCCCGAGTTCCTATCGTTATTTATGTTTGTCTCTTGTTTTCATTATTGTTTTTCTGGTGCAGTTTGCTTGTAAATTGTGGCATGTGATTGTAGTTCCTGGCCATTTAAATCGCGCGCCAATTGTTGAAAACGAAGTTACTACCTACATGTAGCTACCGTAAACGTATTACAATTGTGACGTCACATTTTTCCCGGGAACGTTTTTGATATTTCTTTGTGAAAGTCAAAGCTGATCATGGTTTTGCGAGTAATTTCAGAGCTTTCAGGCGAGAAAAAGTATCAAACCCTCTTGAAAAGGCGAGATAAGCTGATCTCAAACCCTCAGGATAGGTATATCCTTTGTCCATCCCTCGATTCGGGTTTGAGATTAATACAATCTAACACCGTTGAAAGTGCAAGATCGAAAAATCTCAGACACCCAAGGGTAGGATTTCAATATTTCTCTAACGAGGCTTACCTGAGATTTCTTAATCTTCCATTTTCAACGGTGGCTGATTGTGTTTCTCACAAAATACAAGTTTCTGTATAACCAGACTCTAGTTTGCGTCCTCCATGTATAAGCAACTTACAATGACGTTGATAACGTCATAATGTATTTCCGAACGTGAAATTCTTATCTCACCCGTGTGTTGAGACAAGGATATCTTAAACGGCTAAAAATAGGTACTGGCTTTTCTCAGATGTGAAGACAGCCTATCTCGCCTATTCCCTTGAGATAGATACTGTATATCTTACCTGGATGCCAACTAACAATCCGTGTTTTCCACGGGTGTTATCGAATATATTAACTTTGTACACCCAAGGTAATATGATCCCACTAACTCCAGTACGCCGTATGAACTGCGAAAAAATTCTAAGTGACAAATGAAAACCAAAGTTACCTCATTCTGACAGGATGTTGATATGCAAGGTTAAATGTTCCCCGTCAATTTACAGTGACTGAGATATGACAGGTATTGCAAGATCGCTTTGCCAGTTTAATTTATGTTTGCTGACGATCCCGTATCCATGACGTATACTGAAGAAGAGGAAAAAACACCCTCAAGTCAGTCATTATTCCAAACAAAATATTAATCAGCTGTAAGCAATTTCAATGACGAGAACCACTGACATCTTGATTTTTAAGAATATACCCAATGAACATCTTCATCGATTGTTGTACGTACCCTTTCCATTCAAATGCACTGTCGCAGTCGAAGCTGTTTTCAATCAAAAACTGAGAAACATATTAATTTTCTTTCAATCAGGAAAAGAAAAACATATTTCGATCACGTTTTAAGTAAAAAAAAACATATAAAAAGACAGGCATAAAATAACTTTATTCATATTATGTGACATAAGTGGTTAAATACAATGGAATTTCTATTGTTTAAAAATCAAAGCTCCGATGGAGCTGAAACTCGAAAGCCCTGAACATCTACACGTGGCAAATCTTCGTAGTCATCCAAAGAACTGCTGCATATGTCTGTATGTATTAAATTATTCCGTAAAAACGTGAAAATAACCGGATTGTGTGATTTCGTATGTATGTCGATTTCATTGCTATAAATATGTGCAATACACATGTCACATGTAAACAAATGTTATTTTCATCTTTGACAAATTACTGCGCGGCAGGCTCGTTGATCCGAGACACGATATAAAAAGAAACGATTAATTTGATAAACATACATATTGTTTTCAATTTAATATAACAACACCTTAATACACAATGTACTTTGTTGTGTTTACGATTTTGAAAGAAACTTGCGCACTATATTTTATCGGATGCAGGAGGATCATCTTTTAGAGCTGTTAATAGGCTTGAAGCCTCACGTGGTTTTTTCTTGTCATTTTAACAACTCTCCGCCTTTGGCTTACGAGTTAAAAACAAAAATATCAAATTCTGGTTTTTTATTTGACGTTTTGTTCTTTGCAATTGACACGACTTCAAGTTTTTGACGTTTGCTTGACTTACGTTCATAAACACCAACATCAAGCGTAATATCTCTATCAGCAGCTGATAAGTCATTAATTAGATTCTAACTATTGATGTAGATATTTCAGGTATAAGGAGAATTATTTGCATTTGTCTTATTTAGTGCAACGAAAAATTCTGTATAATAACTGGAGCTTCAAGAACTGATCCCTGCCACATATTCAGATCGTATAAATTTATGTTAGCAAGCACCGATTTTTAAAAATAGATACATGCAGGTTAAATGAACATAGAATGAATAAAGGTACTCCAAATTTCTTGTGAATAAATTTTGACGACTTTTCATTTTTTTTTTTTCATTACGACCTCAAGGTATAACGTTTGATCAATTCGTTGAGATAATGGAAAGGACAAAAACTGAAGAAGATCCCAAGACTCAACTCGAAAAAGCATTTCAGTTGTTTGATAAAAACGGAGATGGAGTAATCAATGCTGAGGAACTCAAGTCTGTGTTGACTTCTGACCCTGAGATTACAGATGAAGACGTAAACGACATGATACAGGTTGCAGACAAAAATTGTGATGGTGTAGTAGATATTCAAGGTATTTCGTAATGAATTTGCCATCAGTAATTTATTTATTATCTGTTTAATATTTACCTATGACAAAAGATGATTTATGAATACAACATTTTTGTTCCAATTGAAAAATAACAATAACTGCGATAAAAAGATGGTCTCAAACTGTATCACTTTGAACATAGAATCTTGCATAATATGTGCGTACCGTGAAACGGAAAGTAACTTCAAATAGAAGAATAAAAATTTAACTTTCATTTATAAATAAAAGAAGACAAAATTATCGAATTGTTCTTCATAGTTGCAAATAACAAATCACTGTGTAACAAATACCGAAGCCACTGCGAATCTAGTTTCTGCATATGGCCATTTCGACAACTTATGTCCCTGCAGTGCAGATCAAACCAAAACATTTCGAAATCCACAAACAAAAATACATGTATATGTTTAAGCTGAAAGAGAACAATTTGTCAGTAGGATCGTATTAAAAAGCCACATTCAGCTAAAGACAATAATTTTCAAAATTATATTTTTACCGGAAAAAAATCAAACATGCATTTTTAATTTATATGAAATCAAAAGAATTACAATGTGTATATGTATATGGAATGCAAAAATTATTGGAGTATGTAGTGTTTTCCCAAGTGTTTTGTCAAAAAGCCATCCCTGATTTTCACGATATTTTAACCAGATTGCAAATAACTCAGTGGTTGTTCTTTCTGCCTTCGCCTTTTTCAAGTTTTTATATTATTAGGTCTAATTTACGATAGTTTTAATGTGAAGAGGACAGGACAGTAAATCATTCTAAATCAAGATAAAAATTGTAATATGAATATTATAATTAACATTTAAATACTAAATTTCCCATATACGATTTTTTTTATAAATATATAGCAAGTCAAAAAAAAAAAAAGATAAATATTACTTCCATTCTTTTAAAACAATTGCGCCATGCAGGGGGTTAAAATATTATATAAAAAATCAAAGTGATTTTCCAACGTTAAAGTTCAAAATTATTTAAGTCGCCAGACATTTTGCAAGTCATTTCTAAGGTATGTGATACATTCTCGCATTGTTTCATTGCAAACAGAGTAATTTCCTTTTTTGCGAGGGCCAGTTAATTTTTCTCGTAGAAAAATTGGATCTTGAAAAAGGTTATCATCTGAGAAATTCTAGGTCACGTGGTTATAGACAGGGAGAGCAATTTAGCCACAATAGTCTTTAGATGGTCCTGTGCAAAAAAGTTGTTTTTCAGGTCAGCGCTATATTCAGGGTGGCCTCCAGCGGGGAACATAGTTTGAAAATTTGACCTATTCGAAGGACATTCAAAGATCCTCTCCTCTGAAAATGCAAAGCCAAACGTATCTAAACCTTGCCACAATAGTCTATACGTAGCCCCTTGCAAGAACTTATTTGTAAGGTCAGTGCTATATCAAAAATGGCCGCCAGCGGGGAACATAGTTTTAACATTGGACCCTATGCGAAGAGACATTCAGATATCTCCCCCTCTGAAACTGCTGACTGAACCTATTTTTGCCACAATAAACTTTTAGTGGTCACCTACAAAAAATCTTTTTTCAGGTCAGCACTATATCAAAATGGCCGCCAGCAGGGAACATAGTTTTAATATTAGAACCTATAGGAAAAGACATTCAGATATCTTCTCCCCTGAGCCAAATAGAACCCTACTCTGCCACAAAAGTCTTTAAGTGTTCGCTTAAACAGATTTTATCATGTAAGCACTTCATCCAAGATGGCCGGTAGCAAGGAACACATTTTAAAGGTCTTTTCTGAAAATGCTGAGCAATATGGAACCAAACTAGGTCACGATAGTCTTTAGATGGTCCCTTGCAAAAAACTTGTATTTTTAGTTCGCCCCAACGAAGTTGAGGAGGACTATTGGAGTACCCCCGGCGTCCACGTTAACGTTAGCATTTGGGTATATATCTTGGTAACTATGCAGGGTAGGGTCATCAAACTTCGCATGCAGGTGCATCTTGGGCTACTGTAAACCAACTTATTTTCGCGTTTTGTCCCTCCTGGTGAAGTTCGCGGGGATTTATTTTCGCGATTTCCCATTACTGTTAATGCTTTTATATAAGGATATGATCTAATCGCGACGATTTATTTTCGCGATATTTTCACGCACGCGAAAGTTGCGAAAATAAGTTGGTTTACAGTATCTCACAGCCTCACAGAAAAATTAAATCTCTCTGACCTATATTTTCCGCTTGAGTGGCTTGCATTTAAATTTAAATTCATATCTCAGTAACTATACATAGCATGATTATCTTACCTTGCACATGCATGCATCTCTGATGGTAGGTCAGCATCCAGGCAAAATTAGGTTACTTTGACGTACATTTTCCACTTGACTGACTTACATTCAAGTTTAGGTCCGACCTTAGATCTCAGTCACTGTACATTGTAGGATCATCTAACCTTGCATATGCATGCATGTCTGATGGTAGGTCAGCATCCCGGCAAAATTGGATCACTTTGATCTACATTTTCCACTTGACTGACTTACATTCGAGTTTACATCCGAGTTGATATCTCAGTCACTGTACATGGTAGGATCATCTAACCTTGCACATGCATGCATCTCTGATGGTAGGTCAGCATCCAGGCAAAATTGGATCACTTTGACCTAGACTTTCCGCTTTAGTGACTTGCATTCAAGTTCATGTCAGGGATCAGATCTCAGGTACTGTACATGGCAGGATCATCTTTCATGTGCATGTGTATGCATCTGTAATGGTAGCTCAGCATTCAGACAAAATTATGTCACTTTGACCTACATTTTACGCATGAATGACTTACATTATTGTATACATCCAAGTTCATAGCTCAGTAACTGTACATTGTTGGTTCAGGTAACCTTGCATATGAATGCAATTTTAATAGCATGTCAGCATCCAGGCAAAATTTGGTACCTGCGACAAAGGCGAACTTTGTAATCGCTGATTACCTATATTTTAAGGTCAGTGCTATATCCAAGATGGCAGATCTTGTCCTATGAAAGTTCTGAAGCAAATAAAACCAAACCTTGCCTCAAAACTGTTTGGATGTTCCTCTGCAAAAACGGGTTTCATGACGAAAATTTGTTTCTTTGTTGTCGATCTGGAATCTAACGTGGCTGCCAGCAGGGTAGTACTACTTACTTTACATTTGTACCCTATGGGAAATGCATAGCTCATTTCCTTTTGTAATTTTAACTGGTTAACTTTATACAGATGTATAGGTTTGACAATTGTTTGCACTTTCTCTTAAAAATGAGGATCGACAGTTTTTTTCAACATAATGCATTAACTTAAGATGAATTATATGAAAAAAAATAATAATAAAATAAAATAAAAAAATAAAATAAATTGGTTTCTCATAAAAGCATTTGTTTTTGAATTAGAAAACTAAAACTGTTTCTTATAATATATATATCTGTAGCATTCGGTGATATTTATGCTGAAAGGTAAAAAATTGCCAAGAGAAACCATGAAATAACTAGATACCAAACCTACTTTAACTTAGTATCTCAGTGATCATAAGCTTTGTTGCTTTAATATGCTATATTTCCCATTAATTTGTAAAGAAAATGTTTTGCTCTTGACTAGTTATCTACCATGAGCCAAAATGATTTGATTCATTGTAAAATTAAGGAAAACAATCAATAAAAACAATCCATTTTAATTTGAGCGATAACGGGGAGTTTCAAATGTTTCACTTGCCATATCTTCGGCATTTTTAATGAATTTTCTTGAAATTTGGATATGTTTCGAAAGTTGATATGATTATAAAAATAAGTTGGTCAAATATTATTAATATTCAAATGTTTTTCGTATATACAGCTCTTAGAACCGATTCAATAAATCTGTCCCCACCGTCAATTTGCTACGTGTTTATCTTTTGTCAGCTTCTGTCTTAAAAACACAATGTCATCAAATAGAGACGAAAACAGACAAAATATTGTATTCCTTATAACTTAACTAATAACTAATCCCCATTGGCCAAGACTGCCACACGTGACTGTGAACAAGACATCGTGTTGCCCGCTGAACGTCGTGTCCAAATATCATATACTCCTCAGTCGAAATTCTCTAGATTTAACATGAGTTATCATATAAATGTTTGTGAGTGAATTTCAGCAATAGTAAAGAGGTGTTCCGAAATAAGAAACAACTCACTGTCGAAAAGCCAAACGACAGTGAGCTTCTGTATTTGGTAAATAATAAGGTCACAAAATTACAGTAACTGTTGTTATTTGAATAATAATTTTGTGTTGTCGCATCAATTTCATAAATCAATAAAACAAATTGATTTCAGCATTGTCAATGCTTTTTCTAACTGTAGTGTATATGATGAGTTTTTGAGTTATTGTAACTCGATATAATTTTCACCGGTGGGCAAATGCAGCCTTCGAATACAGAGGATTCCGATGAGGTTTCAAAATAAAGATGATTCAAGGCGAAATCTTGCTAGTTTATTCTAATTTTAATTGAATTTTTCAAGACAATTTAGAAATTTTCAGAAAAAAATTCAGGGAGAGGCACAACCCCCTCAGGATTCCGTAGACAATAATTTGTACATATTAAACGTTGTAGTGGAATAAAATATATTTCCCATGCATGATGAAGATTTGAAGATTTACCCTCGGGAAATCATATTTCCCTGAGTCGATGCCGTTAGGAAATATGATTCCCTCGGGTAAACAAATTTTCATATCTCCAACATGCATGGCAAATACATGTAAATGTAATAGTGTACATTCTTACACCATGTAAAATTTGTCGTCTTTTTACAAAGGAACTGCCAGTCACTGATACAGAAGCAGACAATAAATTATTTCAAAAATGACCTGTACAAATATTGAGAAAACATTCCAGGTTTTTAATAGCAAGTATTTATTTGTAATTTTTCATGATTTAATATTGAAAAGGTATGGCATTTGTACCTAGACAGCATTTGTACGTTGGCCCAATGTTGGTCCAACAAACCAACCATCGTTGACCCAACGTAGGATGTTAATGTTGGCCAAACGTTCTTAGTGCAAAAGGCCAACGAAAACTGCAATAGTTGGTTCGATGTTGGATGCTTACGTTGGGCCAACGTTGAAAGTGCAAAATGCGCCAACGTTGGCCCATCATGTTGGTACTACGTTGGACCAATACAATATCCTTTGGAATGAGTGCCCGGGAATAAATGGCCCTAAGTCAGAACTGAGCTGGGCGATTCAGTGCAAACGCCGACAGTTGTCTAAAGGCGATGGAAAACGTTGATATAACGCGATGGCAAAATGTTGACAAAAGTTCAATCTTTATTTTCCAAGCATATACTGCAACAGAATCTGAAATAAAAAAAATAAAAGATATTCAATTATTTTCAAAACATAAGACATTGTAACACATACACTGATATGTTTTCCCATAAGATATTACAATTTTTATAATGACAAAACTGTGCTTATTTCTGTTTACAAAGATCAATAAAAATATTTTTTTTTAACATTACAAATTCAAATTAAAAAAATTCAAATTTAAATGTTGAGTGATAAGTAATCCAAATGAGGATTGTTATCAATACACAAACAAAAAAAAAAAAACAAAAAAAACCTCACAAATATTAGTTATATTAAATCATTACATGCATATAATTCTTTATTCACATTGAGCTGAGGAAAATATTGACATGGTTTGAATTCATCTTATTCACTTTAAGATATTATAATGAATATAAAAACTTATGTATGCTCTTTATTTTTCTTAGATATGGTGTACTTGTACATGAGATAATATCTCATGTGTACACTTTGTTCAATTACTATTATCTAAATTTAGGTAAATTCTAAAACCTTAGGATTAACTCCCTCCATCGTAGTTTTGTCCTTAGCTATATTTGATATTACTGATTATTCGGATTTTGTTTGGTTTTATGCATTTTAAACATTTTTTGAAATTATGGATTTCCTTTGTTTGGGTTCTAGTGCTGCTGATGAGGAATTAATTTCCGAAATGGCCATACAGCTCATTAAAATTATTTCAGCTGGTGTTAACATATGTGTTATGGTCTCATGTTCATTTACTCCATATCCTTTCGTAAAATATTACATATTTTTTCTCTCCTCTGTACAGTTCTTCAAAAACAAAGAGATTGTGTGAGAATTCGAAATATGATGCATCATTTCCTCGGCGATTTGTTCTAACCTGGCGTACATTTCAGCAAGAAATCCATCTGATGATTCAAATTCCCAATGACCCATTAATCGAAACGAAATTCTACACTTATGAATTACACATATTATGATGCTATAATTAAGACATCAGTGGTGTGAAGAAAATAATTATATTGAGGAAATAAACGCTTATTGTATTGTATAATACTTTTAAATACATATGGTGCTTCATATATTACTTTTGGAGTTGACATAACTTCCGGTGGCCTAGAGGACCCATGTAATCGTTTTCAAGAGTTAGTGTTGGACAACTGTTGGTTTGACGTTGGCCAGTCATTAATTTAATTTAATTTAATGTACCTTTTATTTGGACCCAGTGTTTGTTTGGGCCGTTATAAATCATTGTTTTGTGCGAATTTGATATACAATATATCGCTTAGCAGCTAGTGTTCTATTTGATGTTGGCCGACGCTGTGTTTTCGTCTGTTTTCATTATATTATTTATTTCTGATGTCGTGTTACCAACCATAAACTTGATTTCAATTCCTTTTTTCAGTTAATTTTGAGTGTGTAAATTATGATTGTTGGACCAACCTTGTGATACAATGATTTTTAATTGTTGTTTGGCCAACGTTGTGTTTTTAATATATATTAACGTTGGGTTAGAAATAGGCATATGTTGTGTTTAATCGTTGCGATTTAATGTCATTTGGCCAATGTTTTGACAGCTTATTTAAAGGTCGGTTTTGTGTTATTTGTGTTAGTGTGGCCATCGTTGGGCCAACTTAGTGTTTTCAAACGTTGGCGTTATGTTGACTACTTTTTGGTTCAGTTTGGCCAACTTTGTGTTTTTATCGTTGTTTTAATGTTTCCTATTCAAGTTGGGCCAACATTGAACCAACGTTGTATTATGACCTTGGGATTAATATTATTTATTTTAGTTGGGCCAACGTTGTGTTTTCAACCGTTTGCGTTGTATTGGTTATGTTTGTTGGCCCAGCGTTGGGCCCACGTTGTGTTTTTACCGTTGATTTAAAGTTGATTATTTTAGTTAGGTCAACATTGAGCCAACGTTGTGTTTTCACCGTTGGCTTAATGTTAATTATTTTAGTTGGGCCATAGTTGTGCCATTGTTGGGCCATCATCATGTTTTAATTGCTTGCTGAATGTTGGGCCAACGTTGTGTTTTAATCGTTGGTTTAATGTTATTTATTTTAGTTGGGCCATTGTTTGGCTAACCTTGTGTTTTCAACCGTTGGCTTTATGTTGGTTATTTTTGTTGGCCCAGCGTTCGGTCAACGTTGTGCTTTTACCGTTGGTTGAATGTGAATTATTTTAATTCGGACAACATTTGGCTAACGTTGACCAACGGTACAACATATTAATAACGTTGGCCCAACATAAGCATGCTGTCTGGGTAAAACTTTCCAATTTTTTTTTTAAATGCCAGTGATTACAAAAATAAACATAAAAATTTGCCTCAGTTGAGCTATTGATATCCAAAGTTCAACGATGATATCTCGCCTCACCTCACCTATACTCTCCATGCCCGCTGGCACATAAGGTCCTGATACAATGCCTGCAGTTCATCCGGTCTCTTGCCGCCAATCTTGCCTGTGACCAAGTATTCCATCCCAGTTGTTCTCCTCCTCTATAAGGTTTTTAATGTGTTGTTTAGTAAGTTCTAATACACATCTGGTGAAAAAATAGGAAAATTAAACATTTTTTTTCATGATTTGGTGGTAACATCTTAAAAATTTACAATTTTGCAAATGAATTGGAAGTCATTGCCTGTGACATTAAACTTTTACAATGCACACATTTCGGAAGCTTCTTTATCGCGGAACCACGACCGAATAGTAGCACATTCTATCTATTTGCATATATACATTTTTATGGGTACATATTGATATTTGTATACTCTATTATAACAGCATTTTGCATGTAGTATGAAACATTCAGTTTTGTTTGAAATATGTAAAGGATTTCTATTTAGATATCTTCAAAATATATGCATACTTTTACTTATTTTCAAGATTTATGTGTTGCCAACATTTGCTCGTGTTCTTTTTTTTTAATTTTTGTTAATGGCTTTTTGTGCTAGTTTGCATTTTCACTTTTTCTCGCTTTGTTTTCCTTAACATTTTGATAAAATAACATAGATGTCCCTTATTTCAGAGGTTGTTGTTTTTAGGGGGTTGACCTGGGGACGCCTTAAATTTTCCACTCGATTAATTTTCTTAATATTTTCAGTATATAAACTACACATGTCCATGTCAACTTTCATCAATTTTCAACAATTTTTACCGTCCCGTTTTATGTCTAGTGGTCATCAAAGATACCCTGTTTCCTCATATTATTTGGTCTTCAGGACTTGATTGTGGTGTATAAAATTGGCACTAATTAAATTTTTATTTTCAAATGCAAAATTCTGTAGTTTAGACATGTGTGAAAGTAATCATGAATAATGACAGTAAATTTAAATAGTTTGAACTGAAATACATGGGTGTTCTGAATAATATAGACTGAAATGTTTTCTCTATTTTGATCACTATTAAACGCTTCTTTTTAAAAATTCTGTCGTTTAATTTGCATCAAAAAAAAAGAGAATAGAAAGATAACTAGTAAATGTAAGATATATCAAAATTTTAGAAGATTTTACCGTCAAAGTTATTCTTAATTTAGATTTAAGTGGATAAAAACCAAAAAATTGCCGAATCTCTGCTATAAATTACCTCCCTTGGAAGAAATCCGACTTTTACATATTTTTACTATCTTTGGACAGCATTGCAAAAAATGTATGGTAAAATGCACTCATTATAAATAACTGGATGTTAGGTATTTGTATTTATGACAAAATTAATATTTATTTGCTAAGTGTAAAAAAATTCAGAATTTTGAGATTTTGATAGTACCTATTGTAATGATTCTATTTGTTTGTGTAAATAATAAAAAAGTGAAAAACAGAGTTATCTCCTCCTATCCCAGGTCTACCCCCTTAATAATAACAACAAAAAGGTGAAACATTTTGTGAAAGTTGGACAATTCCTTTTGTTCTTGGATAACTCAGATTTGTTTATTAGGTATTGAATCATAAAAGCAGAAGACAACATTAACAAATAGACTACAATTTCCAGTAAATTACAAATTTAGTATCATAACGAATATTGATTGAAAACATTTTTTTGCGGTGAAGTATAATACTACACAATATGTTATATAATGATTCATTGCTATTTAATGCTAAAAACATGACACTATTGCCTTCAACAGTAAAGTTATATATTTAAAAAAAATATGCCTAAAAAAGATTTTTTAGTTTTCGATGTAGTATAAATACACACTACGTATGTATATTTCCCCAAAAAGATATGATTTCAAAAGGAATAATACCAGAGACATTTAAATCTTTATCAATGTCGATGTTCATACCTCGTTTATACTGGCAATACAAAAGTTGTCTTCCCTACCCAAAGGGGATATTTTGAAGATAGATATGATAGATATGGGATAGTAACGGGTATGGAGCTGGCATGTCAGTTAACTGCTAGTAGTCTCCTGTGATTTCATGTTTATGTCCGTATATTTAGTCCTTTCAGTTTCATTTTTCTCAATTGACTCCTGTTGCCAACTGAATTTTACTATTGTTACGATTGTTTTTTGATTTATCACATTGGCTGTAGGGGGAAGGTTTGGGCCCAATAAAACTAGTTTAACCCCACCGCAGCAGGTTTGCGCCTGTCCTAAGTGAGGAAATTTATTAAGCCTTTGTGTCTTTTCTGTTTATGTATTCTTGTATATGCATGAAATCATTATGCTAAACTCCTCACGGGAAGGGATCCTGGTAGAAGCTGTATACTGAGGGTAAATAATTTTATTTGATATTTGGTAATGGGTCTGGAGCTGGCATTTCAGTTAATTGCTAGTAGTTTTTTGTGATTTCATGTTTATGCCCATATATTTAGTTGTTTCAGTTCAATTTTTCACAATTGACTCAGTCCTGTTGCTAAATGAATTTTACTGTTGTTACTATTGTTTTTTATTTATCACATTGGCTAGGGGGAAGGTTTGGCCCAATAAAACTAGTTTAACCCCGCCGCAACAGGTTCGCGCCTGTCCTAAGTCAGGAAATTTATTAAGCCTTTGTGTGTCTTGTCTTTTTCTAGTTAGTTTACTTTATGTCTATAGGAGTCTAGGATGATGTTTATTTCGATGAACTTGATTACTCTTTATTCAGGGGCCGACTCCGACCTGCCGTTGGGTGTGGGGTTTTCTCACCGTTCATTGAAGATCTTATGGTGGCTTTGAGTTGTTATTACTCCCCTTTGGGTCGTTGTCTCTTTGACAAATTCCCCGTTTCCCTTCTTTTTTCTATTTTTTGCAGAGTTTATCTATCGTGCCGAGTGGAGGCGGTTAATTCCTCCCCGTGCTTTAGACCTATGCTCTTTTAATATACAGTTGATGGAGTGTGTGTCCGGGCGACAACTTCTCTTTATTCACCATTTTGATACATTATACATAAAAATATCATATACTCAGCCCCTTTCTGTTATTTAGCCAGATTTTGTGTGCTATCCGGATACACCCTGTGATAATTGTTGTCCACTGTTTTCGTTTCTGTTTTCGTTTCTTACGTATATGTCGGGTACTTTATGATGGATAGCATTCAATTTCCCGTACCGTCCAGTTGATTATCTATTATCCAACATTAACACTAGTGTTCGGGTTCAGTTCTCTAGACATTTTTCTTTACACCTTTCCAAACATCTCAATCCTTACAACACTTATTCATGGAACTATTTAATCATCAAAGGGTCTCCACTCGTCTCAATCGTCCAAACCGCTTATCTAAAAATGTCACAATTGCTAATGTTTTCAATATTAAAAACCGTGGTTACCCTTCTATTGAGAAGTGCCGTGCAAATAAATGACTTACATGCCCACGCCTCGTCAATAAAACTACAGTGAGGTCTACTGTTAATGGTCGCACATTTTCCTTACAGTTTGACAATGATATTGACTGAAAAACTAATAATGTTGTATATTTACTTAAATGAAATAAACCTAACTGT
This sequence comes from Modiolus philippinarum, assembly GCA_002080025.1. Lineage (NCBI taxonomy): Eukaryota > Metazoa > Mollusca > Bivalvia > Mytilida > Modiolidae > Modiolus > Modiolus philippinarum. The sequence continues at coordinate 15,185 of MJUU01026459.1, forward strand.
GGAATCCAATATGTCGGTGAAACTGGTTGGTATTTTTCTAAACGGATCCAGGAACATCTGTATCGTTTTCATAGACCCAATAAATATAAAAGTATAATATATCAACATCTTAAAAAACATAACCACGATATCAAACATATTACAGTTCAACCTTCAGACCTTTAGAAGTCGTTACTAAACAGCCAGGACAATCTCACTCAAAATTCAATAAAGTCAGAAAAATAGCAGAACTAAATTGGATTAAGAAACTGCAAACTGTCTATCCTTTAGGTCCTAATGACCATATAATGGGTATTGGTAATATTTCTAAAACCAATTCTGTTAATATTTTGGATATTGTTTCTAAACCTCTAAGTAACAAGCGAATTCATGGACGTAGAATTAACCGTAATAAACGTAGATTACATTCTGTCAACACCACTGTTGCAGATCTAATTAACATTTCTAAAAATAATGGTCGACATCAACTTTTAAGTAAATTATGTTCCATACCTGCCACCAAATTAAACAATATCTTTGATGAATGCGAAACTATTTCGTACTTTAGTCCTAAATACGAAACTACAAAGATAATTATTGCATTCTGCTATTTCAAGCTTTTTCCTAAAATCGATCGTCCTGACCAACATCAAAAACATTTCCTAAAGATAAAATACATCGACAAAGGAATAGATTTTATAAATATTGCTGGCATTCTAAATGATCATTCGGTTCAAGAAAAAATTCCTGGCTATTTCGAAAATACAGAACTTCCCATCATTTGTTACGTATACAAGAAACCCAGCCGGCAGTACGTCTTCAATTACAGTAAAGTTTGTAAAGATAAAAACATTAACAATTCTGTGCCTGATACATGAAATTGCAACAATTCAAAATACGCCTATGCTCCTAGCTCCCATGTCATCACAGGAAATCTCAACATCTTGCAGGACAAAGAGCTTATTAATTTCTTAAAGAAAGGTCCAAAATATAGGCCACCTTCTAAAATTAATTGGAAAGATTGTCGTAATACCATCCACGACTCACTTAAGACTTATTGTAAAAATGGGGTTAAACGTGAACACGTTGACAAAAAATCTTTGGATTCTTTCTTTAATGCTATTATGAAAATTGTCGATATCCGAATTAAACAGTTTGAACAACAATTCCGCCATGACAACAAAATAAACCCACCATTTCTCGCATCCAAATGAAACTTAAAGAATTTGGAAAGGAATTTGTTTTTGTCCCAGCTGATAAGGCTGCTAATAACATCATCATAGTTTGTCGTAAACATTATATAGAAGTACTCCAAAAAGAAATTACCAGTTCACATACTTTTCAATTAACCCAATTAACGGAAAGTGAAATTACAAACATACATTTTCTAACAGCCACATCTTTACAGGCTAAACCTGATAGTAAAACAGTTCCACTATGTACTGGGTTCCTAAACTCCACAAAACGCCGTGTAAATCTAGATTCATTTTGTCATCTAGTCACTGTTCTACAACTAAAGTTTCTATTATACTCACTAATACTTTGACTGCTATTAAAAACCTGGTTATAAATTTCTGTAACAAAGTATATGAAAACAGTGGTGTCAATCATTTTTGGAGTGTAAAAATTCATTGGGAGTTCTCAATAAATTGAATGCTTATAATGCCCCTTTTGAATCGCTTGAAAGTTTTGATTTCTCTGCCCTCTATACTACCTTACCGCATAATCTTATAAAGGAAAAATTCAGACGTCATATTCAATGGGCATTCAAAAAATCCAATTGTGAATATATATGTTCTAATTCCTTTAAAACACATTTTAGTAATACAAAACAAAAGAATTCAACTAATTGGACTTGTTTTGATATGATTTCAGCACTTGAATTTTTACTTGACAATATATTCATTCGTTTCGGTAACTGTATTTATCGCCAGGTCATTGGAATTCCTATGGGTACCAACTGTGCACCACTTAATTATAGCAGACCTCTTTTTGTACTGCTACGAATCTCAGTTTATGACCAACATCAGCAAAGACCCATCTAAACAGCATTTAATTGAAAAGTTTACCACACTTTCCGATATTTGGATGATATTCTAACTTTAAATAATGACGACTTCAATACGTATTATAAGGACATCTATCCTAAAGAACTTACTTTGAATAAAGCCAATTCTGATAATCATCATTGTCTGTTCTTGGACATCAATTTTGATAAAACGAATGGTAAATTAGATACTTAAATTTATGATAAAAGGGATTATTTTTCTTTTCCCATAGTTAATTATCCATATCTGGATGGCGATGTTCCATTAGCGCCATTATATTGTGTTTACATATCTCAACTTGTTCGATTTGCTCGAGTATGTAATAACGTTTGCGATTTTAATGAACGGAATCTTTTCATAACTTAAAAACTATTACATCAGGGTTTTCGATATCACAAACTAGTTAAAACCTTTACTAAATTTTATCATCGATATAAAGACTTAGTTCATAAATACAATGCAACCTGTAAACATCTAATCAAGGCTGGTATTTCACATCCCTTATTTTACGGTAATGTTTTACATGAGAGTAAAAAAATACTAAAACTCGCCCAACAAACTTATAAAACCTTTAAATCGTCTAATTCATAAGGGTTATAATTACGGTATTGTCGTCAAGTCATTACGTATGGCCTTCTTTGGTATTAACGATTTTTTGATAGGGTCTTTGCATGTTAACTAAACACATTCTAAATTTCTGAAATCTGTATTGCATGGACACGGGTTATGTATTCCGGTATATGCATGAAATCATAATGCTAAACTCCTCACAGGAAGGGATCTTGGTGGAAGCTGTATACTCAGGGTACATAACTTACTTTGTCAGTTGGTAATGGGTCTGGAGCTGGCATGTCAGTTAACTGCTAGTAGTCTCTTGTGATTTCATGTTTATGTCCGTATATTTAGTTCTTTCAGTTTCATTTTTCTCAATTGACTCAGTCCTGTTGCCAACTGAATTTTACTATTGTTACGATTGTTTTTTGATTTATCACATTGGCTGTAGGGGGAAGGTTTGGGCCCAATAAAAATAGTTTAACCCCGCTGCAGCAGGTTTGCGCCTGTCCTAAGTGAGGAAATTTATTAAGCCTTTGTGTCTTTTCTGTTTATGTATTCTTGTATATGCATGAAATCATTATGCTAAACTCCTCACGGGAAGGGATCCTGGTAGAAGCTGTATACCGAGGGTAAATAATTTTATTTGTTATTTGGTAATGGGTCTGGAGCTGGCATTTCAGTTAATTGCTAGTAGTTTTTTGTGATTTCATGTTTATGCCCATATATTTAGTTGTTTCAGTTCAATTTTTCACAATTGACTCAGTCCTGTTGCTAACTGAATTTTACTGTTGTTACTATTGTTTTTTTTATTTATCACATTGGCTAGGGGGAGGGTTTGGCCCAATAAAACTAGTTTAACCCCGCCGCAACAGGTTTGCGCCTGTCCTAAGTCAGGAAATTTATTAAGCCTTTGTGTGTCTTGTCTTTTTCTAGTTAGTTTACTTTATGTCTATAGGAGTCTAGGATGATGTTTATTTCGATGAACTTGATTTCTCTTTATTCAGGGGCCGACTCCGACCTGCCGTTGGGTGTGGGGTTTTCTCACCGTTCACTGAAGATCTTATGGTGTCTTTGAGTTGTTAATACTCCCCTTTGGGTCGTTGTCTCTTTGACACATTCCCCGTTTCCCTTCTTTTTTCTATGATATCAAATCCTAAAACACTTCAACTATTTTACCAGTATTTTCTTTAAAGCATTTAAGAAAAGTGATATTTTCAATATTCAATTGAATACTAATTCCTGAGATTATCAAATTAAAGTATGTGTTGAGGAAGTAAAATCTGAATTTAAATTTTATAATTGAGTTAAAAGGACTAGATAATAAATAAACAATGAAAAGATTTTGAGTAATTACATATGAGTAATTACAAAGTCTCTACAAATACATGGTAAAACCAAGGCATGGAACAACTCTGTTATTATAGTTCTTCATTTTGAAGTCACCATGATGCCTTCAACAATGAGCTTTGCCCATACCTCGTGGTAAGTTCAAGACAGTTCCTATAATAAACTACAAGACACTCATGGAGTCAATTGCAAGACAATTTGGCATAATAAAATAGTTAGATGTGTGCACAATAAGCACAAGGGTATGAGTTATATTTGGAATCACAAAAAATTGGAAGGTACATGAATATATGATAGTGTACCATATGAGATATTCTCTCAAGAACAAGTACACCATAACTGAAATATATAGAGAGCATACATCATTCGCACGGGCAATCTTCGTACATACAACACACTGCAGGAGAAAAAACTCCAGTCTTAAATTAACAATGAAAGGTTATAGAGTATTACTAATTTTCATTTTCTTGACGGCGACCTTCTTCTATCCCCATCCTACGTAGTTTATATTTCTCAACTGGTACGATTCACACGCGTTTGTTCTACTCTCTACTTACTATCACTTCCAAACTTTTACAACAAAGGTTACTGATTTCATAAATAGTTCAATTCATTTAAAAAGTTTCATGGAATATCTGAACATTCGATATCAAAATATAATGTCATTCGCAAAAAGCTTATTACTAAGGGCATTTCTCATTCTCGATTTTATGGAAATGTTAAAAATGCTAGATACATGTATTGATTAAAAATCCAGACAAACTTGGACGTAATTACTTATATTCTTAACGCAATAGGTGATATCGACAGGATATTTTGTATATGTCCGTAAAAATGACTTTGGGATCCAATGTCCTGAGGGTTTACACGCATACTTGTCTCTCCCTGATACTGCCGATGTCTACTGAAATACATGATGATTCTTTACCAAACACATTTGGGAGTTTTTATTTTGATTTATCTTCCTAGTGCGACAGTATTTTACCAGCAGACTTTGCTCCCTGAGCTAGGTGGCAGTTTAGCAACAATCACTCCTTGACCAATCTTTCTAAATTACGTTTTGTCCCTTTCCTTTTCAAGATTGTGGTCATGGAGTAAGTAGTTTACCTGGTTTGGGTTCTGTTCGTATGTTTATTATACTAAAGGGAAACGGGACAGAGATTCGAAAGGGGAGGTTTGGGTACCCATAACCCGCTTTACGCTACCGCTAGCTTTTGCTAGTGCCGGTACCAAGTCCATACACTATTGACAAATATTTTGACTGATTTTACCAGAGTCAGTCGTTTTTTGACTTAGAATGCCTGAACAGGGTTGAGAATGACTGTGCTGAGTTGATTCAACGCTGATCAGTCTTTTTCATCACTAGTTTTGACTGAAAATGGCAGAACATTGTTGGGCCAACTCATTTCAGTCAATCTCAGATTTCACCTGTGTTGTAAAAGTCTGACCAGTGTTGAGTCAACTTTGGCAAGTCATTCTCAACACTACCTGTCTTGTAAATGACTGATTTCTGTTGAGAGTGTCTTTTCAGTGTTGAGTCAACGCTGATCAGTCATTTTCAACGCTACCTGTGTCGTAAAAGACTGATCCGTGTTGAAAATGACTGACCAGCGTTGACTCAACATTGGACAGACATTTTCAACACGGGTCAGTCTTTTACAGCACGGGAAGTGTTGAGAACGACTGATCAGTGTTGATTCAACACTAAACAGATATTCTCAACAGATATCAGTCTTTTACAACACAGGTAGCGTTTAGATTGACTGATCGGCGTTTACTCAACACTGGCCAGACATTCACAACACAGACAAGTACAGATTTTTATTTATTAAAATCACTTTGATTATATTTTAATTTATTCATTTTATTCTATTTATATTAATTATTTTCATTTATTTTATTTTATTCTAGTTGTATTAATTATTTATCTAATTTTATTTATTCTAATTTGTGTTTTCAATTTTTAATGTATTTACTTTTATTTTTTTTTATTTTACTTATTTTTTATCCTAAAATTTCTGTCCTATTCTGTTTATTCTTTTTTTCTATAAAATTATTTTAAAACTAAAACCACTCAGTTGAATATACATATAACCCTGCCAATTAGTTGCTTTGTTTGTTGAGCAGTACAATCGCTCTTTAATATGGCACGCGACATACGCCCTTCCCAATTACGCATTCAATGGTTAAGAATTTATACAAGACAAGTAAAAATGCTAATATTATACAAGAAGAACCGATTCCATAAATCTGTCCCCACCATCAGTTTGTGACGTGTACATCTGTTAAAAAACACAATAACATCTGATGTGGAATGAACAGACAAAATGTGTACATTCAAACGCAATGTAGCATTTTGTCATCTTTTTACATAGGAACTACCAGTCAAAGAATGAATCAGTCACAACATCGCTGCATTTGATAAGTCAAGAAGGTCGGGTAGGGAGACATTTATTGAATCGACGCTAAGTATTTTTTCTGGACATTTTGATAGAAGACAGGACATCCAAATATTTTACGAAAGGATATGGTGTAAATGAACATGAGACCATAACATATATGTTAACTCCAACTGCAATAATTTTAATGAGTTGTTCAAAGTCTACATCATCTTAAATTGATTATACTGGACATAGTAATGCATGTGTATAAACACGTTCTGGTTTGTCAACGATGCGAATTGAATATTGACTTGTGTAGCAATACCATGAACTTGAAAAAAGAAAATCGACTTCAGATTAAATCACACGGACTAGAATATAGAACGAGAGAATAGACGATTTAAAGCGCTCGTGTGCATATTACGCCGCTAAAGAGGTGGCGGTTAGAAGAATAACAGATTATATTTTCATTTCTTTTTAGGTTTTCCTCTGATATATTTATTTCGAGAACCTTTTATTTATTTTAATCGAGATTGTTTCATGGTTCATTTTGCTTGTGCTGTCGGTGTATCCAGCACGTGACAATTATTCATACAGAGAAATGTCTGTGAACGGCATAGCCTGTAGCCAAAAAGACAAAAGTTTACCCAGAGACTGGGCTAAAAAAATGCAATAAACGTAAATCTAAAGATAAACTTCTACACGATTCTTTTTCCAGCGATGATTATACACCTTTATGCAAAAAAGCGTTGAAAGTTCAAGAGATCATTTGCCTTTGATGCGTACACAATGTAACTTTTAAGACGTTTGTTTGCTAAAAATCGATGTGATCATACCTAAGGTCTGGACAAACAACTTGGTGTTGGACGTAATCGGTTTGCACTCCTCACGAATAACTGCATTCTAGACATCAAGGATTTTAGACTACTGACACAGACTGTGTTAACTGCTCGTTGAACACTACATATGCCTCCAGATTCCGATTTTTACCCCTTTTTGACCTATATGACCTTGACCTTTGACCTAATTTTTTTTTGCATATTTATGTTCCTCTTGACTAGACCTATACACTTGCCAAGTATCAAAAGTCTACCTTATATTGTTCTAAAGTTATAGCCAAGGTTAAAGTTTCGGACGCACAGACAAACAGATAAATAGACACAGACAAACAGACGGGACAAAAACAATATGCCCCCCCCCCCCGATCCTTGATCTGGTGACATAAAAAGTAAGGTGGTCGATTATACCCTAAAAGGTCAGGGCAAACATATGTAAGCGGAATGAGTATCACCTATAATGTGGCTAGAATGAAAAGTGATGAACAGGATAAACAGTTCAAAATTTCAAAGTCAATGGAGAATGATTGAAGAAGCATATACTAAAATTGATCTGTACTGATACTTATGCAACTCCATATCAATTTCAATAGAATACAACGAGAAAAACTGTAAGCAAAGCTCACAAATGCATACCCCCCTCCAACATATGATTCCAGAATTAAAAAACTCCAGGAAAAAATTTAAATAGCTGCTGCACAATGGCAATTTACACTGAACATTCTGTGGAAGTTTCATTAAATTTCATCAAGTGATCTAGGATGAGTTATCGCCACATAGTGTGTACCCTATGGCGGACGGAATAACGTACGAATGAACGGACACCATGATCACAATAAATATGTACCACCCGCTTAAGCGGGGATATAAGTGATTGATGTTAAACAGATGTAAATAAAAATGAAAGGTCCAATTGTTCAAAGAACAATTGCAAGGTCTTTCACGCTTCAGATTCAAAAAAGATCTGTTATTAATATTATTTTATTATTATTTTTTTAAATAATTATTTTTTTTCCATTATTACCATTGTTATTATTATCCTCCATGATGGCAAGTTCGTGACCCTAGGAATTGCCCTTTAATAATTGTGCTATATATCCCCAATGGTGATAAAACAAATGTGTTAAATACCTTCTGGCATTGATGCATATTTACAAACCTATAATTAACAATTAAAACAGAACCTAGACAGCAAACTCTTGTAATGAACAGTGGCCCAATTTTGGCCACATGGCGGCCATGATTGCAAGTTCGTGACCTATAATCTAAAAAATTTCCCTTGGCCATTCTTAGAAATTCGACCGTATGGGAG
>MJUU01026460.1:0-22492 GCA_002080025.1 Modiolus philippinarum
CAAAATTTTACATGAGAAATGGGACTTTATTGACTTTTCTGCGGCGGCGGGGGACATTGCTACGCGTAGCAATCTTGTTGTTCTCTATCTAAAATATTCTTACATGGATTTTCATAACTTTTTACTCATGTTGCTCTATTAGGAAAGCTCTTAAAAATAAAGGCGAGTGTTTTAATTCTAATTACAAAATTTCTGACATTCGTACTCCCTTAACACGTTTTGCTGTTCATGGACTTCCAAATGTTTTGATTTGATCTGCGCTGATGAGACATAAGTTGTCGAAATGCGCATATGCAGAATCAAAATTAAAGATAACTTCGGTATTTTGTTATTTGATCCATTATAATAAATGTGTTTCACGTCTAGTAAAGTTATAATATTTTGACGTGAAGTTATCCCTGCACTTTCGAATGAAAGTTCGGGGATATTGTCGTTGGCCTCGTCCGTCCGTCCGTCTGTCCGTCTGTCTGTCCATCCGTCATAAATCATTGCAACGCGAACTCCTCCTACATTTTTGGATTTGGGGCTTTAATTTTGTTATAGAACTGTTGCATCTATGCTGCAGATGCGCAATAAGCTTTAGGTTTTTTTTATTGCTAATGGTGCAAACCAGAGGCCCAAGATGTCCATTTTGACACATGTGGCATGCGACGCGAACTCCTCCTACATTTTTGGAAATAGGGTTTTAATTTTGTTGTAGAACTGTTGCATTTGGTCTGTAGATGCGCAATAAGCTATCGGATTTTTTATATTTATTTTGATGCAAACAAGAGGCCCCAAAATGTTAATTTGACAAGGACCACAAAATGAGGATTGTGACAAATATGGCATGCGACGCAAACTCATCCTACATTTTGGGATTTATGGATTTAATTTTGTTGCAGAATTGTCGCATATAGTCTGTAGATGCGCAATAAGCTTTAAGAATTTTGATTCCGTTTCCAACTTTGGTAAATTTCCTGAAAATGTCAAAGACTTATATTTTAGGACATTTTGGCATATAATCTTATATTTTGGCAAGTATTTGGAAAAATAAAAATTCTGAAATCTTAGCATTGATAATTCGAAAATGTGATTCAAATCTTGGTAAATATCCTGAAAGTCTCAAAGACCACTTATTTTTTGGAATTCTACCTAGCAACCATACTTTTAGCATTTGTTTTTGTTTTGATAAATCATTTTCACCAATTGGATTTCAAAAATATTTGATTCCAATTTTGGTTAATTTCCTGAAAGTGTCAAAGACCACTTATTTTTTGGAATTCTACTTAGCAACAATACTGGTAGAATGTTTTTCCATAAGGGCAATCATTTTCACCTATTGCATTTCAAAAATATTTGATTCCAATTTTGGTAAATTTCCTGAAAGTGTCAAAGACCACATATTTTTGGGAATTCCACATAGCAACCAAACTTATTTGATTTGTTTCCATAAAGGCAATCGTTTTCACCAATTGAATTTCAAAAATTCTTGATTCCAATTTTGGTAAATTTCCTGAAAGTCTCAAAGAGACTTATTTTTTGGAATTTTTTGGGGAATTCTACCCAGTAACACTACTGTTAGGATATGCTTTGATTAGGGCAATCATTTTCACCAATTGGATTTCCAAAATTAGTTGATTCCAAATTTGGTAAATTTCCTGAAAGTTTTAAAGACCACTTATTTTTTTGGAATTCTTCCTAGCAACCATACTTTAAGCATTCGTTTTGATACGGTCAAACATTTTCACCAATCGGATTTCCAAAATAATTGATTCCAAATTTGGTTTTCATGAAATTGTCAAAGACCACTAATTAATGGAATTCTACATTGAAACCATAGTTAAAAAATGTGTTAGAATTAGAAGAAACATTTCACTAATTTGATTTCCAAAATATATGATTCCAAATTCCTGAAAGTTTCAAAGACTACTTACTTTTTGGAATTCTGCCTAACAACCATATATTCTTTAATCCTTATGGTAAAAATAGTGACTGTCAATAGTTTAATTTCAAGAAGAATAGAATTCCTGGGTCCCCCGCAGCTCAAGCAATATACTGGTATACTGTATATGGAATTACAATATTTTCAAACATTCAGAGCTGTTCCAGAATTAAATATGTTGGGATGCAAAAAGTATCGACCACGACTGATGTTCGAACTTGACCAAGGTATAAGTGGTATTAACATTTAGTATTAATTTCATGAAAATCCGTTTAAATTTGTAGGCATGAGAGTGCTTACAAGGTCAATTTTTGTATAAAACAGAGTCATTGTGCTTACAAGGTCAATTTTTGTATAAAACAGAGTCATTGTTTTCGTCAAAGTCCAATAACTCCTTCAAAATGATCGACTGAAACGGTGTCGTTATTTTGGTCAAAGTCCCATAACTCTGTCAAAAAGTATGGACCGAGACTGATTTTAGAACTTGACCAAGGTATTCGTAGTATAAACATTTGGTATAAATTTCATGAGAATCCGTCAATATTTGTAGGCATGAGAGCGCTTACAAGGTCAATTCTGGCTAAAACAGTGTCGTTATTTTTATAAAGTCCCATAACTCCGTCAAAAGGTATGTTTTTATATAAATTTCATGAAAATCCGTTGAAATTTGTAGGCATGAGAGTGCTTGAAAGTAAGTGTGAAGGACGGACGGACACACGGACGGACGTTCACACGGACACACGAACGCCCGGCATTTCTATGTCCCCGAGGCGGCGGGGGACAAAAATTTAAGAAAAATTATACCCAGGGTCTATAGCTGTTTTCTGTGTCAAACAGGGGGTGCGGGGATCACTGTCGTTTCCGACAGTCATTACTCTAGTTCTTATTTAATATATTCCATTTAGTTTTGAGAAAGTGTAATTCTAGTCTCAAAAACCGATTTTTTTAACAATTTGCAAGAGCCAAACTTTTAGAAATTCTTGAAAAGTGGACTATATTTCAATTTTTAGCAATTCATGAAAAGTTACTGGTATTTCATCCGAAGTAACTTTTAGTTAAAATGTCAAAGTTAGCAACGAAACATTTCCTTGATATTATCAAAAGATTTCACGTATATTATTATTTTGTTTTAAATTGATTATCACGTTTACAAATACACCTTTGACTTGTTACGCAATTCGATTTAGAAAGTCGAGTGATAAACATGCATACAAGTATAATAGACAATGAATGGAAATACAAAATATACTCTATGTATCATAGTCTTTTATTATTATAAGTTAATGAATGGAAATACAGAATATACTCTACGTATCATAGTCTTTTATTATTATTAGATAATGAATGGAAATACAGAATATACTCTATGTATTATAGTCTTTTTAAGGTTTAAAAACTGTTGAAAATATGTTTTTATTAGGGATGTCAAAACATATGAAAACGGCCGCTCAAGTACTCGGATTCAATACTCGAGTATACTCGAGTACTCGGTGATCTTTTGAAACGAAAATAACCAGACTTCAAGATTCTTATCATTCAATGATATATAACTACATTATTGCTCATATGCCATAACAGGAGCACCAACTACTGTTTGTGTACCATTAAAGCCAATCAAAGATTTGATTAACTAACATTCAATTAAAGCAAAATTATAAGTTTTTCTTTTACAACTTGTTTTTGTTTAGAAACAAGCTTGTCTGATTTAATCAAATTGTTTAAATCGCTATTAACGGTTATATAAACATCTGGGGACGAAATAAATTTTCAGGGAGGAATATTTATTGATTAAAAAGTGTACATTTTTCTGCTTTTCAGTTATAGGAAATATGACCAAACAGCCGATTTATTCAAAAACACTATTGAGTCGCAAAATGAGTCTTTATGTACCTGCATATTTTAGTTAAATGTATCATTTTAATATCAAATATAGATATAAAGCAAGTCGATTTTCGTGACTGAATAAAAATTCATCTTAAAGCAACAGAAACAAATTTGCTCTGATGTGTACGAAAACAGAAATCTTCTAAGAAGTCTGTTTTATTTACAGCTATCTGTCCATGTCTTTCACTTTTTACGACCATAGACTTATAATATGAATCTATTTACGACCAATGGGTTAAGTTTTCATCGTTCTTCATCATTGTTTTATTTTGGAGTGAAAAGGAAATGTTTTATTTACTTTTTTGAGAAAATAAATTTGAAAATTCAAAAATGTTTCGCTTTTTCAGAATTTTGTTTTTGTTTATACATAAATCCCTTACAAGAAATTTAACATGATCGAAAAAAAAAGTATTTGGGGGATATTTGCTTTTGAATTTAAGTAGCATAGATTGACTACACGTTTCTTTACATGTAAAATTTTAGTTAATTGTGTCTATCTAAGGGACAGTAACAAGTTTATTATATTTCAAAGCGTAATGCTATGAAATACGGAGGCAGTGGTATTTACGTGTGCAGGCAGGTTTAATGCCGAGTATTGGAGTACCAATTAGGTACTCGATATTCGTACCTTCCGAGCGATACTCGAGTATTCGAGTACTCGTTGACATCCCTAATTTTTATGCTAACTTTGACGTCAAGATTTTCAACTTATGTATATATTCAGTAGTTAGTCCATGCAAGTTAGTCATGCAATGTTTTATGTAGATGGACTATTATTTGGTCTTTCTTTTAATTATCAAACTAAGTTCTTATTATTTGTTTTTCCTGTTTCATTTGATATTATATAAATTCAAATCATTATTAATGTTTTTTGCTTTAATGAAATTTATTTTTCCTAGATTCCAAAAGATGTCGAAATGATAAAGATTTTCTGTACTACCGAGAATTAGACTTCTGTTATAATATAAACACGATTGGAGCAATAAATTTTGGTACAATAAAGACTACGTGTTTGTTGATGAATGCCGAGTTATCCCGAATAGAGTCTGAAGAACGCCAAGAATACATGAAACGGATAACAGGTAAATTTTTAGAATAAAAGTGACAACAGGTCAAAGCAATAAGAGAGAGACCGGTAAGGAAAAATTTGTAAGCCGCACAACAGTATGGAGAACACACAACCAAACACATTTTATGCAAGCCGTCATATTCGGTAATGATATAGAAATGATAATGATTAAGGTTATTCTTGATCATTACATTCGTATTAAACAAAAACAACATATAGTCTGTATGAAGATAATATTCTCCACTAGAAAAGAAGTTGCATTCCTCAGCACATCATTCAATCAATATTAAAAATGTGTAGAATTTGATTGCGTTTCTTCCTGTTTTTTGTATTATCACGATGGGATACAAGAAGGAAACAACATCCCATCTCAATGTTGAAATCAGTGGGTCACAATGAGGAACCTCTCAACATAAAGCAAGCTTCAAGTGGCTCCAAAAATTTTAAAAAGTGAATAAATCTGTGGAATCAAACTACATGTTGTATTTTTTTTGTCACTTGTCTGGCAATGGATGACAAGTATTTGTAAGAATAGTATGTCATATATTATATATTTAACTTAACTTGATGATGCTATATCCATGGAAGAGGTAAAATTTATGTGTAGCATTTTTCGACATTTAGCAAGTGAATTCAGCTGCTGGGACCGTCTTGAACTTACTATGAGGTATGGTGTTTGCTAATTGTTGGATGCCTGAATGTATCTTCAAGATAATTAAGAACACAACAAAAACATCGTTCCATTTGCTTAACCTTATCATGTAGAGTTTTTATCCCATGTACATGTACGTTTATTCCATTTTCCTATGTTCGTTCATTTATGAAAATCAATAGGTAAAACAATCATTTTCTATGCTATTATTTTATTTTGTTTAAAACAAAATCAGTCGATACTGTTAAGCACACGTTTTACGCCAGGTTTGAAATTCAAAAATACCTGAATTTCAATGGTGAAAAAATAAAGCCATTTACACTATATGAAGGTTTTACAATAAATTTTCAATTTCGATAATTTTCACCGTGTATCATCCGTACACAGGATATAGGTACCAAGACGGGTTTTCGTTAAAATTTCAATGATGGTTACCATTAGTGTACGTGGACCCAGTTAATAGCTACTAAGTAGCTATGCACTGTTATACACTGGTAACCCCGTGCACTAATTGCAGATTTCATTGAAATTTAAATGAAAACCAGTCCTGGTACCTATATCATGTGTACGGATGATACACGGTGATTTTCAGGACTTCAAAAAGTTCCATTCTGCATCATTATTTTTTTTCTCAATGTAACATGAGGAGAAAGGGAAAGTTATATGGAATGAATTTTAATGAACAAATTCTATATTTACTGAGAGACGATTTATAGAAAACCGTTGTCTTAAAATACAAAACAAGATCAGAAAGGGAAGATTTTAATGGTTGAATTGATATGAATACTGATTTACGGCTTGTAGAAAACAGTAGTTTTAAAATACATTACCAGACCATTATGTTGGTAATATTGCCATGTAAATTGAATGCAGATGACATTTAAATGCAATTAATCTCATTATGTTTTATCAACAAAAGATTGAAGTCAGAAATAGATTGTCTTATCTCAATATTTATCATAATTTTCATAAACATACTTGCATTGCACTATTTCCAGGATCTCTAAATCTTGAAATAGAATAAAACATTCATGAAAATACGGGGATCTGTTTACACTTACACTCTACGTGTCCTTAATGTCGTTGAATTCGAGGTGAAAAAAATTAGGCGCAAGCGTCAAGTTCTGTTTTGTTACTTTGTATTATGTAGTTATGTTTACTCTATATATCTATTTTAGACGACTATCCGAATTTTTTTTCTTTTTTTTTCTTTTTGAGTTTTTAAATTATTGAATTTTCTATTCTTGAACATTAATCCATTGATTTGTATTGACTTCATTCCATTTTCTTCTTTTTATTTTAGCATTGTATCGCCATATTCCAGTAGTAATGACCATTGACATTTGGTTTATAAAATCTCACATTTACTTAGACATTTCCAAATTAATATAACTTGACTTATTTATCGGAAAAACTTAAGCTATGATAAAAATTGGGTCATATCTATGTTATGCAAAGACATGGGTTTGAATTCGGTCATTTTACTTGAACCATTATCACAACCAGAGGCTCCCAGGAGCCTGTATCGCTCACCTGGCTTTAAGTTGCCACAATCAAGCTCACATTGTAAGTTATACAGTTGAACTTCAGTCCCTCAAACTTTAGTAGTTCGAACACCATCAATATCTTGAACTGAATTTTAAGTCTGACCATGTTTTACTATATTTCTTTGTTGAGTTTTTTTTTTTGACAAAAACGTTCTTGCTAAGGACCCCTTTCGACACCAGTTTTGAAGTTTAGACATCATTTTGTAAATGGCGGTAAACGACAATTTTTAACACCATATGTTTAACTTACGACATCAATATCTATTTGGAAACAAAATTTCAATGAAATCAGAGTATGTTGAATTTTTCCGCCTTTTTTGTGGTCATTTTGAAAATGGCGGTCAACAAACAATTTTCAAGTCCGGTTTTGAAGTCCCAACATCAATATCTATTTGGAAACCAAATTTCATTGAAATCTAACAATGTTGAATTTTCACGCCTTTTTTGGCGTCCATTTTGAAAATGGCAGTCAATGAACAATTTTCAACGCCTGTTTTGAAGCCGCAACATCAAGATCTATTTCGAAACGAACTTTCATTGAAATCGGACAATGTTGAAGTTTCCTGCCTTTCATGGTGGCCATTTTGAAAATGGCGGTCAACAAACAATTTTCAACACCGGTTTTGAAGTCACAACATCAATATCTATTTGAAAACCAACTTCCATTGAAATTGGACAATGTTGAATTTTCCCGCCTTTTTGGCGGCCATTTTCAAATGGCGGTCATTGAACAGTTTTTAACGTCGGTTTTGAAGTCGCAATATCAATACCTATTTGGAAATCAAATTTCATTGAAATCGGGCAATGTTAAATTTCCCCGCCTTTTTTTGGCGCCATCTGAAAATGGAGGTCAACGAACAATTTCTAACGTCGGTTTTGAAGTCCTAACATCAATACCTATTCGGAAACCAAATTTCATTGAAATCGAACAATGTTGAATTTTCCCGCCTTTTTTCAGCAGCCATTTTGAAAATGGCTGTCAACAAACAATTTTCAACACCAGTTTTGAGGTACACACGGCATTGCAAACATTTTATCAATTTACATTTAACCATCTTCTTGTAAAGTTTTCAAAATATAATATGAAAATTTTGAAAATTCTGTGAAAAAAGGGCAATAACTCCTACAAGGGATTGTATATTTTCTTCAAAATTTCAGGGTGTGTAGATCTTGATATGCTGAACCTTTTTGCAATTTACACTTGACCTCTATCTGTTACACTTTTTGAAATAAATAATATGAATTTTGAAAATTTTACGGAAAAAGGGCAATAACTCCAAGACGGGTTTTCGGATTTACTTCAAAATTGCAGAGCAGGTAGATCTTGATACTCTGATCATTTTTACTTCATGTCAGATTTTTGATATCTGTAACGGTTTTTGAGTTATTTGCAAAAAACAGCAATTTACCCCTATGTTCTATTTTTAAAAACAGCAGCCATGTTGTTTGGTCTTCGGACTAATCGAACACAATTTTCAAACTGCATACCCTGGTGATGCTTCAGGACAAGTTTGATTACAACTGGCTTAGCAGTTTCAGAGGAGAAGATTTTTGAAATTGTTGACGGACGACGGACGCAAAGTGATGGCAAAAGCTCACATGGCATTGTAGGCCAGGTGATTTAAAAAGGGATCTTTAGGATATGTATAACATCGCTAAGTGTGAAAGTGAGTAAGAACCGAATCGTCAGTCAAAAAACGAACAATCAAGGAACAATGGCAACATCTGAGAAACAAAGAACCAGCAAAGACATGAGTACGGTACTGAAAAGAAAAAAAAAGAAGTATACTGAGCAACACAAGATACCTACCACTTTTTAAATATTATCTGACTCCCTAGATATTTTAGCAATATTCAACTTATATGCACCTTTTAAATTTCAAATGTCCAGAATAAGCAAATCATTTTTTTTGTCCAAAAAATTGTCATTTTCAAGTCAGAGCAATGGTTTCTGCTGAATGTGTAAGAAAACAAAAGTCAAAGAAGTGCTTTTATCAGAATGTGTTTGTTAGGAAGTTGTTTCGCCAAATGTTATAAAAACAGTATTTTTTTTTACCAAATCTTACAGATAAGGAGCTCAAAAGGTTCAAAATTCATTCTTTCCATCAATTTTGGCATTTTGGGTGAAAAAGTGGTTTTTTGAGAAAATGAAATTCAGAATTCAAAAAAGCTTCATTTTTTTCAAAATTTCGACTTTGCAATAAGAGAAAAATGTGTTGTTCCAGGAATTATTTGGAGAGATATTTGCTGTTGAATATTAAGGTACATAGAAATACACTCTAGTGTGTTTTTTTTTTCTTTTGTTGTTGAGTATACATACATATGATCAAAACGGACCCAATAAAACCATTGGAGAGATCAGGTACACTGGTAGAGTAAGCATCTTCTGATAAGTATAAGACACCCGCCATATTAACATGTCAACTCAAATATTACTAGAGTATTCATTAATAATGGCTCGAGTAAGACAAAGCGTCTCATTTTGTCTGATATTTCCTTCAAATTGATATTAAACATTGCAAGATGTTGAAAACTGAAAAAATAATGATACTTATACTGCAACATTTCCCACTTTCTTTTCAGAGGGAGTTATTCCAAGTTCTTTCCCCTTTGTATGCATACAGGGCACTGATACGATTTCGCCGACAGGAAATTTTACTTACGAAGATGGCTCTCCCATTTTATATACTAACTGGAAAACAGAGTGGAGTCAGCCGACAGCTGGACTTGGAAACATAGTTGTGTCCACGTACTATGGGTATGGATGGATAACCAGTTCTGCTACATCTGGTACACCAGGAATCTATTTCTGTGAAAGACGTTGATAATGGAATTCACCTTCCTGCTTTTCCCGATTGGTGTCGCTGCTGAACTACCAAGAAACTCGCGGGAAAAGTGGTATTTCACGTATGTTCAAATATTTTTCCTTATGTGTGAATTTTCCCGGTACCACGACGTCACAGAACAAAACCTGATAGTGCAGTGGTAACACCACACTGGACAAAATACGGAAACTGCATCCATTCGTGTGGTCGAAATCGTTTTCTAGTGACAAGAGAAGTAAAAACTGAGGCATATCTTACAAAATTGACTTTTACATTTGAAAGACAACATATCATTCACTAAGCCATGTTAGCAAATGTATTAGAATTTTAAAAAGACCTTTTGAAAACTTTAGGTCTGAAAAGATGACGCCCAAATTTCCATTTGTGAGGTCCCTTTGAATTTATTTATTTGTTAATGATTGTTTTGTTGACTCGGAAGTTTGAAAATTGAACAAAATACACCTATCCAATTGTAATTATGACTTATTACGAGCGTTTCCACCAATTTACTACAACAAGACTCACAAACCCTCTAAAGAGTATTGTTTCGTCACAAGGTCGCATAACATATGCTATTAGTTCACTCGTATCCACTTCAGGCATTTTCTTTCAATACGACTCCCGATAAGAATTGAATACAGAAACATGAAGATAAATGTTGAATTATAAACATAATTATAGACCCGTTCCCGATATTAATGGGTAAAATTAACAACGATGTGTTGTTTTACATTTGGCAATGCAATTTCATTTTCGATCAAACCGATTATAGCGACCTTCAAGAAGTTGGTATGAGCAAAGCTTCATGGTGACTTCAAGATGTAGAACAACAATAAAAGCATTTTTCCAAGGCATGACTTTACAATGAATTTGTAGATACTTTACCACATGTGCAATACTCCAAATCTTTCCATTGTAAATAACAATTGAAATTAACAAAACATTGCTTAAAATATGTCTATAGCATTGTACAAAACACATAAAAAATCACCCAAAAAATATGTACTGATTGGCAGGTAAACATAATCTGCAGTTGTCATTTTTTGCATTCATGTATTTTTGCTGAAAAAAGATTGACATTATAAAGTAATTTCATTTTACGTAAAAATTTGATTTGATAATAACACTGATTAAATTTTACCATTGAATGTATCAAGTTTAGACATTTGCAACATGCATATTGAACGGAAATTAATTCATATAAAAATCTCTACAAATGATCACAGAAATTTTTGATTTTCTTTAAATGTGGAAACTATTGTAAAATATCATTTTAGCGTAGACTTAATTGCATTTTCTTTTATGTAAGCAGTTTTGTCACGCATATCAAGAACGCTAAATAAAAATAGATGCAAAAATAGTTCTGTTAGATGAAAACTATAAAGAATATGAATAGAATAAAAGGAATATTAGTACGAAGATTGCAAGGTAAAATTTTATAGGGTATTCTAAACAAAGCAACTGTTTGAGTTGAACCAACAATATGATGTCATCTGAAATGCATCCGGAAGATAGAAGAGACAACAAATCAATAATTCATGCAATCAATACACATGTTAGAAATATTTTGTTCCTTTTTAACCGGGATTATAAATGTTCGGGGGGGAAAACTATAAGACCGGACTGGAGGGTAAAAATTAAGATAAGCATTTTACTTTTTTCCAATAACTAAACTTAATTCTTTAAATCTCTTCTAATTAATGTGAATAAGCACAGAAAACTGACACTATGATTAGCACACATAGAACTATAATGCCAGTATGTAATAAGAAACATCGGTTTTAAGCTGAGCAATATAAAAAAAGAAAGGATATTGGATAAATGTCAAGGCGACAACAACCAATTTCTAGGTTAAAATGACCCAATACAGAACATCTAGGGGTCACAATACGGTTTTCAACACAGTGAGGAACCTCAAACCATAAGACAAGCCTTAAATGTACCCCCCTCCAAGTAAAAAATGAATAAATCAATGGAAACAAACCACATCCAATAACCTGAATATCAAGAAACTTTATAAGAAGGCAAGGACAAGCCAATGACCAACATATTCCTAACTATGGACAGGCGAAAAAATTGCGGTGATGTTAAACTCGTTTTCTTGGATTCAAACCCTCCCACTGTGTGGTGAATGGCTAAAAATAAATACACAAAAAGACTCACAGTAAAAATCAAACTAGAAAAAAGTCAAACTCATCAAGACGAGTACCTTTACAATGCAGCACATAAAACATGATGACAATAGACGTGGGTATTGTCCGTACAAATGCTTGCAATTACTGACAGCTAGCTAAGGACTTAATTTCCGTTGACTATGATATCAAGCCTTCTTACATATGAAACTTCAATTGAAATACTTCTAAATAGATTCTAAATAGATTTCGTTTAACAACATCACCAATTATGAAAGAAAAAAACATGATATTGTGCAATGTCAAATACTGCAAATATAAAAAAACTGTTTCAATTTATTTATAAAGTCCTTAAATTTCGGTTTCCGTTATACTAATGGTGTTCTTTCATTATAAAATCCCCAGTTTAACCGTCATCTTATATACCAAAATGAACTCGAAATTAAGGAGACCACAGATACACCATCATCAGCATCACACTTCAACTTATACCATTACATTGACAAGTCTGGAAGTCTGACAACAAAACTTTACGACAAGCTCGAAGGTTTCGACTTTCCAATAGTGAACTTCCCGTTTTAGAGCTTTTATATTCCCACATCTCCGGCAAACCGCGTCTAGACTTTATTACCCATTCACTATTGTCGTGTTTGTAGTTTGAACAGCTATTTTGTCAACAAAGCAAACTTGCTGTCTCAAAAACTTTAACATCAAGGTTATGTTCAATCAATGTTGCCGTTGTCACTACAAATGTTTTCTTTCGTCACATGATTTGACAGACCGTTACAATGTTTATATATTATAAATTAGAATTGATATCTTTGGGTAGATGTGGAGTTTTTTATCGGGCAAACAAACATCGACTGTGACAAAACCGAACATATCACTGGTAATGTGACAGTTGCCATACGAGGAGCAGATCATGCATTCCTTTCTGCAGCACCTGATGATACTTCAATTTTTGTAGGGGTTCACACTGCTAGTGCTTTAGTTTTGTGGAGTTCTTAATCAGTTTTATATAGGCGTTTTGACTTTGAAATGCTGTCTCAATTCGTATAGAATTGGGATTTCCGTGTTTTAAGATTTTTGATTTTGGAATTTCCCCGTTACTGCTATTTGCTTCGGTATTCGTTTGTAGATGTAATGTGTTTCGGAAGATTGTTAATTTGTTATCTCAATGGTGCAGAGGTAAAAATATAGAATCCACAATTGCATCAGTTGAGAAAAGACATTTCTACACTAGAGATAGTTAAATTTTCAATTTTTTGAACGCAAGGCTTGCCGAGCGTTTAAAACTATTTGAAAATTTAACTATCGAGAGTGTAAAATATTAGGGCGAGGGTCAGACAGAAAAATCTCAGACACACAAGGGTAAGATTTCAAGTACTCGGACGAAGCTTGCTGAGTCCGAGACGCTAGAAATCTTACCCGAGGGTGTCTGAGATTTTTTGTCTGACCCTCTCACTGGTGTTTGATTATTTTTCTCCCCCTCAGCATCCAAAAAGTCAAACAAATCACCTTCGAAACGCCATTGTTGACATCAGTGAATTACTTCCCTTTTCACGACGTCATAAAGCATGGAGCACGCGTCCGAGTCCGGGGTTATTTCAGTGCCGACAATTTAGGCATTTATGAGTTGTTTTAATTAAAGTTTTGCCGTTCTTATGTAGTCTTAATACTATTTAATACTTTTAATTATATAAATTTCGATCAATGTGGGCTAGGATGGGTATATTGATATGATATAAAAACTGGCGGGAATATANTTTAACGAGATGTGAGAAATTTCATAATAAACGTGTTTAAGTTGTGGAAACTGTTTCTCTAATAACTAGACGTTTTTTTTTAACTTTCACCCCTATACGGTTTGTCCAATCAAAACCTTGGTCTGTAATTGATGAGTGTTGTCAAGGTAAAGGCGCTTGCTCTCAATCACGCTTGATGATTATATGTCAATTATATGTCTAGCTGACTCGACCAATGAGAGTTGTATCTTCTTTTGATCTAATCAGTCCATCAAAAAACTGGCGGGAATATAAGCGTGTAGCTTGTCTTACACCCCCTGTGTAAGACAGAAAAATCTTGCACCGCGAAAATAGTAGATTTCCTTGTCCGAGGTGGGAGAAATAAAGTTTCCATAGCGAGAACTAGTTGATTATGAAATTTCAGACATCGAGTTAAATAAATTTTGCAAATGTTTGAAAGCGAGGCTTGCCGAGCTTTTAAACATTTGGAAATTTATTTAACGAGATGTGAGAAATTTCATAATAAACGTGTTTAAGTTGTGGAAACTGTTTCTCTAATAACTAGACGTTTTTTTTAACTTTCACCCCTATACGGTTTGTCCAATCAAAACCTTGGTCTGTAATTGATGAGTGTTGTCAAGGTAAAGGCGCTTGCTCTCAATCACGCTTGATGATTATATGTCAATTATATGTCTAGCTGACTCGACCAATGAGAGATGTATCTTCTTTTGATCTAATCAGTCCATCAAATCAAAGCGCACGTCAAATGTGCAAGCTGATTCTGGACAGACTGTACGTCTGTTTTAAGGTGAAAATATAAATTCAAACACTTCAATTTTACGACCAAATATAAACAATGTGTACATTTAAATCAATATTTTCTGTTTATGTAAAATTATGCATTGCTCGGATCAGTTTAGGGGATACGATACAGTAAAGATCCTGAACTGATTTTTTCATGAAATTTTGAACTCAAGTCAATTTGAATATTCTCTTTCCAAATCTGCAAAGAAAAA
The DNA here is from genome assembly GCA_002080025.1 of Modiolus philippinarum. Classification (NCBI taxonomy): domain Eukaryota; kingdom Metazoa; phylum Mollusca; class Bivalvia; order Mytilida; family Modiolidae; genus Modiolus; species Modiolus philippinarum. The sequence goes on from MJUU01026460.1 coordinate 14,795, forward strand.
TATACCTTCATGATTTCGTTTTCGAGATAATTGCGATTCAAAATTGCCCATTTTCCAAAGTATTGCGTAAAAATTGTATTTTTACAACAATATGTAAAATGTCATAACTTTTGAACGAATTAAGCTAATTGCATCCAGTTTTTTGCTACAGTTTCCTGAGATATTTCTACAGAAGGTAAGTAAACATTTTAAAACAAAATTTCAACATTTGTGGTTCGGAATTGACATTTATGTTCATATTTACAGAAAAAACGTTCATTTTTTTGTAAGTAAAATTTCACATAGAAAAAAATTGTGAACTGATTTTTTCTTCATAATTCCCAGAGATCTCCGTGAAACATCACTCTTCCAAAATTCGCTTTGAAAAATGGGGTTCCATGTGTTTAATTTAAAGCTACAGAGAGGAAACTGGTTTTTTTCATCGCTACAAATGAGAATTCCCGGGTTTGGCGCGATATTTTGATTGAAAAAACGTCGTAAACTTATGTTTTTACGCTTATTAGTATTGCGAAAAATAGAACAGAATTTAATTTCATTAAACAGGGAATAAATGACATCAAACAGAACAGAGAATTGATCATGTGATTTATGATTACTTGCGTCTGAAGATATTCACAAAGATCAGTAGAATACAACTCGACCCTTCAAGTGACTTTGTGATGATTTGCCTTATGCCGCTGCTCAAGTATATAGATCAATATGGAGTGACCAACTATCGACCTTTATTGAAAAAAAATTGGTCATCTTTTACGCGAAAACGTGTTACAACTATTGATGTTGATGTGCAAAGTCCCTGATCTTAATCCATTTTTTTGCCTCGTGGAATTTAGCTCTTTATAATTTGTTCTGTTATTTAGTTTTAACCACCGTTTATTTGTTACAAATAAAGCCGACAAAAAAGTGTGCATATTCTTAATTTTTGGATAGAGGCTCTGTTGGCTTGTATTTCAGGAAATATATTATTAAGACAAACTACAACACAGCAAATAATTTATTTTTTTTTAGTTCGGTTTAATTACAGTACACTTGAGTATAGACACTTTCACCATAACTGCGTTCCTACTTTTTTGAGAGGAAAATAAAAACAGTTCCCGTACAAATGACGTCGTAAGACGATTTGTGAAGACGTCACATATATTATGACGATGCATTTTACCTAGCTGCGGAAATGTAGCTCTAAAGGTCCTTTTATTTTTTTTTCTGATTTGGTGGACCACAGAGCTACGGATTTCCCCTACATAAAACTTGCGATTTTGCGACACAAATTTTGTCGCACGTTTGTAGGATTTTTTTTTTCTTTTTTGACAACCGTGCGCCAAGCGGGGCAGTCTCATTTATGTATTTCGTTTCTTTAAATATTTATCTGCAACCTTCCATATTTATTTACCAATTAATATTCATTTCCTGCTCATTATCATAACAAACGTCATCGTTTGGGTCATACCACCTTCGGCCATCTTGCTGACATCAATCTCATTGGGAACGAGACTTTTCGGGAGGCGGGACTAAATGCAAATCGTATCCGGAATGGATATCCTGAAGTAAATATAATGTCAATTTCTGACTTGAATATCAATTTTTCTCACTTTTGCAAAGCTTTTTGACTGTAAATAATTAATTCATCTGCATTTAAGAAATATCCTTGTCGAATTTTGAGATATCCGTTCCGGACATGACCTGCCATTTATTGCCGCCTCTCGAAATGTCGCGTGACTGCGATATTAAAAATGGTCACAAAAGTAGGCGGGATTACATTTATATGCGGACAATTTCTTTTATAAATAGAAAATTATGACTCACCTTGCATAATTAAATGTTTTAAGTATTAGAAAAATGTTGAAGGAATCGAAATGAACACACTTTGGTTCGAGTACTTGGCGTCCGGTTGTCAAATAACTCCAAGAAACGTGCGACACAATTCGTGTCGCAAAAGTCGCAAGTTTTATATTGGGGAAAATCCGTAGCTCTATGGTCCGCAACTATCAAAAAATAGCACATGGACCATAAGAGCTACGGTTCCATAGCTACATTTTACCCACTCAAAGGCATACGAGCGCATGTGACCAAAGTTATCGTGAAAGGGTCTACTGATTGCAGCATCATTTAATTGTATACTGACTGTTTGTTTTACAATTTCGAAATAAAATAAAATTTTGTCTATCTGTAAACTGTAAAGAATAGAATCTTGTCACTTTTATTTTTGACCGCCATTGGTTCTCAAAAAAGCCAGTGTTTGAAATCATTTTCAGTATGTATAACAAAATAAAGTCTGGATTTCTTTGTAGTGGGTTGAAGTCTTATACTTAAAAATACGGATGTTTTGTAGGTAGAAAATTTAAAGTAATATCCTTTTCTTTCAATATTAATTTGCATTTTTTAGATATCATTAAGGACTAAATAAGAAAAATAAGTCAGAATATAAACTGCATATTTGAAAAACAAATCTTTATTTATATGCAACATGTCATAATTATGTGAAATTGGCAAATTATACATGTTACATTCTATGGTGGTAATTGAGTTGGTACATCCATTTCCTTTCGCAATTTTTGACATCACATTATATTTTTTGGATTTTCCCCGACGCCATTCTCTCAGGAAATAACACGTATCCACTCAATTCCCGCCTCTCAGTTATTATAAAAGAGTCTGTTCTGAACTTCCCGTATTTGAACAGTAATTATGCCACCTTACTATTATATTGCTGCTGCATTTCGCAAAGCATCCGCTGATGTCGTGTTTATGAAGCGATTTTATAGCAACGAAAATAACTGTCTAAAAAAATGTAATGTATGCAACAAAGTTCCCAAACAAAAACTTTATTCACCAAATCACTTTCAAAATACATCTAAATCATGTATACACAATTTGTCAAGATGACTTTATCACGATTTATTTATAAAATCTGAGTGAAATCATAACACAAGCATCAACTGCAAGTGGTTTCATAATGATTTGGTCCAGGTCACAATTTGATAATCAGTTGGTTCTGATTTAGTTATGATTTTATATTTTATCCAAAAATGCAAAATGATTTCAACATGATTTGATAACTTAAGGGGGTAGACCTGGGGTAGGAGGAGATAACTCCGTTTTTCACTTTTTTAGTACTTACGCAAACAAATAGAATCATTACAATAGGTAATATCAAAATTTTGAAATTATAAAAAAAATTTCCACAAAGCAAATAAATATTAATTTTGTTATGAAAACAAATACCAAACATCCAGTTATTTATAATGAGTGCATTTTACCCTCCATTTTTGCAATGCTGTTCAAAGACAATGAAAATATGTAAAAGTCAGATTTCTTCCAAGGGAGGTAATTTATAGCAAAGATTCAGCACTTTTTTGTTTTTTACTCACTTTATTCTAAATTTAGAAAAAATGGGACGGTAGAATTTTCTAAAATTTAAATATATCTTACAATTACAAGTTTTCTTTCTATTCTCAGTTTTTGATGAAAATTAAACGACAGAAATTTTTACAAGAAGTGTTTAATAGTGATCAAAATAGAGTAAAAATTTCAGCCTATACTATTCAGAACACCCATGTATTTCAGTTCAAACTAGTTAAATTAACTATCATTATTCATGCTTACTTTCACACATGTCTAGACAACAGAATTTTTCATTTGAAATAATTTTAGATCAAATACAAATTTAATTACAGCCAATTTTATACACCACAATCGAGTCCTGAACGGACCAAATAATATGAGGAAACAGGGTATCTTTGATGACCACAAGACATAAAACGGGACGGTAAAAATTGTTGAAAATTGCTGAAAGTCGACATGAACATGTGTAGTTTAAAAACTGAAAATATTAAGAAAATTAAACGAGAGGAAAATTTTGGGCTTCCCCAGGTCTACCCCTTTAAGTGTTGTAACATCCTGATTCGATAACAATTTGATAACTTGTAAGTTTTCAAAAACGATTTGGTAACAATTTGGTGACTTATTCATTACTGAGAGATGATTTTGTTACGATTTTATATTTCCTGAGAGATGATTTTGTAACGATTTTATACTCTAATGATTTACACAGTCATATCAAATCTTTTCCCAGATGCATTTTAACATCTTGCAAGCATTTGAATGATTTGATTAAAATGTCATGTGATCATGTTTGAAAAAGAAAAATTGGCTCCATTTCCTGTTTACTTTTGTTTTGCTTGGATGTAAAAGTATGAAGGACAAAGATGATGCATCATATATAAAGTATGTGCAATTAATTAATATAAATAAATACAATGTATATGATTTGTTTTCCTTGTGAATTCACATAATATATTCAGTTTGTTTTAAAGGATTATTAAAGAAAAAAATAATATGATTTTGTTATCATATTTTAAAGGTGAGAAAATATCCTCTAATACTGAAGGAATTTTAATCTTTTTTGTATACTACTGGTATTAGAAACATATTATGTTGAAAAACAATAATATGAATACAAAGATTTATATTTGTCAATTTTTTTTTTTTTTTTTTTTTTTTTTTTTTTTAACGTCGAAATGAATTGAAATTTGAACTATGTTTTAATTGTTGTGCAAACTCAATACGTGTAAATCAAAAGCTGGTACACTCAGCTAACTAGGCTACTGACACTGACTGATCACACAGGAGTCAACAAAAATAGTCAATTTGACAAATGCCTGTACATTTCTCCAATACCCTTTTCTTTATATGGTAGTGATTTGATTGTGATTCAGTAACAATTTTATTCAGATTTGTTTCTGATTCTGTTCTGATTTGATTCAGATTTGTTAATGATTTAGTTGTGATTTCATATTGATTCTGTTCATGATTTTGTTCTGATTTCATAGTGATTTGAATGTGATTTCATTGTGATAAAATTTTCAATGCAAATGAGCTATCAAATCGTGTCGACTAAAAGCCTTCCAAATCATGATTTCAAAATGATTTAGTAACATGATTTTATACACCGTTTTTTTCGTTTGGGTTATTATCAACAACTTTTGCAATCATCACAGCAGCTGTTTTACAATCGTTACATGGATTTGACAGAACATCATGCACAATTATTTTATTAACTGCATTCCTAGACAAAGACTCTTCCCAACGTTTCATTGGCTGCGTCACATGTGACATACGCGGAGCAGACCAAACTTTGAATCCAGTCTGCGACACAAAAAATACAACTGACAACCACAAAGACATCTCAGGTAAATTTATCCATGCATGTAAGAGGGAATTAGTGCAATAAAAGCTTGTTTCTATTTATTAACATGAATTTCTTCTTAATAAACACAGTACTAGCCTAGAAACATTTTTATATTGATTCATATGAATAACAAAAGAAAATATTTCTTTTAGTCTCAATTTTTGGTTATTTCCCTTTGAATATATGGCTTGCTTTACGATATTCAAATTGGTGTAAATTTAGATTTCACTCATACTAAAGTAATACTTTACATGTATATTTTAAAGGTAAATGATAAATAATACATGTGTTATATCACGGTTCTTATTCAATTATGCATAAAGGGGGGGGGGACAAAAAGGTGGGACAAACAAAGTTTTTGATTGGTGTACAATCACTTTTAATTTTAAATCTAATATTTTTAATTTTTCTAAAGGAATAAGAAAATATACCTGATATGTATGATTACAAAAACATAGTACACAAATATTCGTTTTAAATTAATGTTAATTGACCAAATAAAAAAAACAAAAACCCCAATCTTTATTTCTAGGCTTATTGAAGAATTGAATATGTTACTTGTTCCCACATTTCTGATTACTGTAAAGGACGACTTTCATTTCCGGGAATTTTATAAATTTCAAAATTTTCTTTTCTGGGAATTTCTATATTTTTTTTCCGTTAAAAATATAGACATCGTTTCCGAGATTTTTTGTGTACAGGAATACTCTGTGTGATGTGATTCAAGATCCTTACAAAGGTGTCTGTTAAATATAATAAAAAAAAACTTAATGTACATATTAGTGACCAGGTGATAAAACATAATTATGAAAATATATCGCCGTTTTTTTTTTGTTTTTTGTTTTTTGTTTTTAATCAATTGTAAATGTAAAATGTTTTAGACGTTGCAAAAATTTTACAATGTATTCTTCCTATAGTCCCCCTTCAGTCTCCCGTGGTGACCACAACCAAAAAAAGGAATATGGACCAAGTAATGACGCATTTTTAGACAAGTGAATATCAGAAAACGTTTAATAGGATGGATTTCATCTTACATTTAGATTCTGCTCTAAACCGTCTTTCAGAACAGGACTTAAATGCCATATGAACATGGATTAGGTAGATTTTAATTTTGTATCTTGCTAAGGTATACTTGTCTTTAAGAAGTCAACCTGTCATTAAAAAGGGAAACGGATAACATTATGAACAAACCAAAACCCCTAAATACAAATGAAACTGGGTGCCGACAAATAAATAAAAACTACCTCTGATATATGTCCAGATAAAATCAATATTTCAACCTTATATAACATAATTCCGCGGGAACATAACTTCCACGGGAACATAACTTCCGAGAGAAAATGAGATGATCCTGTGAGAGGTAATCACGACAGGATGCTTCTCATAAATTTCCCTAATGAGACGAAAACTCAATGCGATAAAAACATTTTTAAGGGTCGGGAATTGCCAAACTTTCAATGTAAATCCTTATTTGTGGGGGTTTCCCCTATAAGAGCATCAAATTTGAAATTTTTAGAGAGCAATTATTTCTGACATACTTAGAAAAACAATCATTGGTTTATTATAAAGTGATTGCATTATATTGAGGATGCATTCTTTTTAGATAGTTGTGTACATCTGTAATTTTGAATAAAAGAGATGCTGTACATATTTAAGATATTCAATATTGTTACTTGCAACCACTCATTACTTTAAAAACAAACAGAGATCACCAACTGTTGCGTGATATCTTGTTAAATGAGAATATAATAGACGATATTCCAATTTCAAATTTTTGGGTAATTGTCGACATCTTACCCCAAATCTACTGGAAACTGGTACCTGACGTCAGTAGAGCGCAATCTATGAATTCTCCTATTTATTTTCTTGACTTAAAATAACCCGCCTAGGATAAAATGTTGATTTATGACACACTTTTAATTCTAGAACAGTCCTGAATATTATAAAATATTGCAATTTCTTATATTGTCACAATATTATTGCTGTAACAGTAAAGGGTAAAAATCCAGTACAAGTACGAAAGAATATAAATTATCGAAGTTATAAAAATTTTGATGTAGACAGTTTTAATTTAGATGTACAAAATATTAAAATTCCATGTATGGAAAACATTACAACATCGGAACAAGTAAATTCTACTTACATGGAATATCAGCATGCATTTGTTGAGGTACTAAATACTCATGCTCCAGTTAAGACAAGACAACAGAGAAAACATCCTCTGCCATGTATGAACTCAGAATTAAGAGGGGCTTTATACCGTAAGCATATGTTATACACTCAGTACACCAAGCAACGGAATGCTAAAACATGGGAAAAATTTAGAAAACAAAGAAATCTGGTCACTAAATTAAAAAAGAAGTCTATCAGAAAATATTTTTTGGAACGATGCTCTGGTGGTGCAAAAAGTAATGATTTTTGGCCAACTGTCAAACCTTTCTTTTCTAAAAAGTATATATCAGGGGAAGAAAAAATAATTCTTTGTCAAGAAAACAAGATAATAAATGATACTA
>MJUU01026460.1:27786-39176 GCA_002080025.1 Modiolus philippinarum
CGGCAAACAAATACCAAAGTAAGAACGAGGAAAGGGGGAATTCAAAAATCATAAATCCAAAATCACGGTGATTCATATTCAACATGAATATAGACAGTATGACAAAGACAAAACAAATAAACAAAAAAGAACAAGAACGTCACATAACTAAAGCACTGGCAGTGTGAACCCCCTACAAAAACTGAGGTATCATCAGGTGCTTCTGAGGGTAGGTATGATCTGCTCAACGCGTGGCACCGGTTACACTGCCAGTGTAAAGTCCGATTTTTTTCACAGTTAGTGTTGGTCAAACTATTCAATACCATAACGGGAGTTTCGAAGGTTTGGTTGATGGAGAATTTTGAAAGTCTTGAATTTTACTCAAAAACCCAACATCTTCTTTAAAAACTTACTATATTATCATGGTCCTAAGCATTTAATTAGTGATATTTCTTCAGATTAACGAGATCTAACAATCTGGAAACTTTGTGGTAGAAATCGACTTTTTATCCAAAAAGGCACCAAAATTAATGAATTTGCACAAGATATGGGTTTTCAAATGATGATAGCATAAAAATTGCACAAGGGCTAATGGTTTCTCTTCAGAAATATTTCTTTATGGTTTTCCTATTTTAAAAATAAAGGTTCAGGAAAATTTTGACCCCTCAATACATTCTCAAGTGTGAACAATCCCGAACTCATAGAATGGACATCTTCCGTATAGGTTGAACCTAATATCATAATACATATATATAATCTGGTCTTATCTGATTTTGGCTTCACTATTTAGATCCTATTGGTAATTTGTTCTCTATCGCTTTTTACATGTATTCCGGTATTTGGATTTCCATTTGTTTATTTGATCTCCACTGAGGAGACATAAGTTGTCGAAATGCACATATGCAGAAACTAAATTAGCAGTACCTTCGGTATTTTGTTATATATAACAAGTTATAGAGAAGCGAAGGATAACAATGTTAGCCCTTGCAACCAACATTAATACATTCTTATTGACATTCTGCACTGAAAGATTCAAAATTTATAACCCCAAACCAAAATCAAAATATTTCGATGATTTTTGACCTGGTTAAACAATTTTGGATTAACTTTTGCAATTTGGAACAAATATTTTTTAGACAGAAATCTTCCGATTTTGAATATTCTACTCCCCTTTTAATCAATTTATTAATGTGTTTTTTAATAAAAATCTTGAAAAAAATATATTTATTGTGATGTTTGTTTGACAACTAGAATGAAAGCATATTTTTCAGCTAGATTCACGTCTTCCCGGATTTGACATTACTGGTTTTGACTTTACCCTATATTGACCCACTGACAGTGTGACGGGTGCTGTATACAGAGCAGGACATGCTTATCCTTCCGGACCACCTGATGCCGTTGTCGGTTTTTATGTGAGTTTACACTGTCAGTGCTTTAGTCTTTTGTGTTGTCTTGTTAAATTTTTTAGATTTGTCTTCGTCAGTGATGTTTGTGGTACCGATTTGTCCTTGTCCATGTTTGAAAACTAAATTGATTACAAAAGAGTTTCAAAATTTCACGTTGGAACAAATCTTTTTAGACAAACCTTGTTTGAGGGTTAGAGAAGTTTCACGTACCGTGGTTCACAATTGGTTTTGTCTCAGGGTTAGAAAGCGACAATAGCCAATCAGTTATCCAACAGATCATTCATAACATATGCCTCACTGATCGTACGAGGGTGCTGTATATAGAGAAGGACATGCTTACCTTTCCCGAGTACCTGATGTCACTCTGTTTTTATTAGAGTTCATACTGTTAGTAATTTAGTTTTTTGTGTTATATATGTAGTGCTCGTGTTTTGTGGGGATATGGTGTCTTTGGTCTTCCGTCTTCTGGTGTTCTTGCTTTTGGCTTGTCTCTGGACTTTGATTTGTGTAATCTTGTGCTTTGTTCCTTCGGTATTCAACCGCTGTTTAAAAACTTTCTTTGATGTAGATTTGATATATTAAAGTTTTTAAAGTTTTCGTGTTCTGTTGAATTATTTCTAAAATATGGTTTTCGATTTCACAAACAAAATTAAAACACGAGATTGCTGCATCTACTGCCGTTGTTTGAAATATACAATAAAAGACAGGTAAATTTTTTGTCTGAAGTTTTTTTCTCATTTTTAGATGCATTGAAGTTGATTAGATAATCTCTGATTTACAATGATTAAAGTATTCGATTGTAGGCACTCGGGATTTTCTTTCCTAAGAAACTGATAAACAATAGAGTTTGTATCTCTATGCAACTTCTTTTTGTTCTGTTCGTGGTATCTTTCTTGCACGCAAGCATTTGAAAATGGTAAATTGTATTCGATGGTTTATTTTATTGCTTTTTCATGGCAATGGGATTGTAGAGCTTGTGACATTGTTTTCAGAACAAAATACTTTGCATGATGGGAAATTTCAAACGGATGTTACATTGGAACAACATTATGTCCGCTCTGTACTTTTTTGTTCATTAAAGTGCAAGCAAGTCCATCGATGTCTGTCTTATTTTTATAACAGAGAAACAAAACAGTGCTTACTTCATTCGACATCTTTTATAGACACTTCACCAACGGAAACGAGACCCTTTTGGAGATTCTATATGACAAAAGACAGTAAGTTTAAATTTTTTAAACGTTTTAGAAGAAAATTGTTGGGGATCCAATTTGATGTATTAACCAATGCTTGGTTGAAAACAGTTTTCATTATTAGAAACTTAAAAATTATTTCATTCGGGAGTTATAAGGAATCTATTATCACTAAATCTAAATCCTATTCAGGGAATAATTTTGTTTTTGGCAGTCTGGATATATATTGATGTTGTCACTATTGAAAAGAGATAAAGCTGCAAAAAGCATTGAACGATTACCCGAAATGGTCCTTATTTGTAAACATGCTTCGAAAAGAAAAACCACAATTCTTCAATCTAATTTGAAGCTGCATTGTATGGATTAATTTGCCTTTCACAACACGAGCTATAATTGTATTTTTCGAATTTTTTAGGGAGAGTTTAGTTGCTTTATTCAAACATTTTTCTCTAATTTCTAGCAAATTAACCAACGCCTGACAAAACTGTGATAAAAATATTTCTCCTCTCTAGTGAGAGAACAACTCGCGAAAAATTTCCCGCCAAATGTATTCGGAATATAAATCCTCTGTGTTTTACATTATGTTATTAGAGAAACATTTTCTCCAACTTAAACACGTTAAATATGAAATTTCTCACATCTTGTTCTTAAACATCTGCAAAATTTATTTAACTCGATGTGAGAAATTTCATAATCAACTTAGTTCTCATTGTAGAAACTATATCTAACTGGATCTGAAAAAACTTTTTTCGTCAAAACATCCGTGGGAAAGAGCCATGCAGTAAAGCCCAACGATTGACCTTACGCTATTATTTTTCTTGCATTGGTAATCTAATCAACGTTTCTAGAACCCCTTTAATACCAGTATGTCTTCATGGCCATTGAAGTGTGATCAAGGTCATCTGACACTAGAACTGCCTCATATAGTTCAAAAACCTATCATTGTAATGCATATATAATCAAGCATGTTCTACCAAGATAGTCATGACAAGGTTTCTGGATTTCGTTATATAGTCTTTAACATTGTTTCTAGTTTATTACGTATATTTCTCACATCTTAAAGTTCGCGGTTTACTCGAGATGTGAGATCTTATCGTAATAAACCGGAAAACAAAGTTAGAGATTTATAATTTATCTAATTTCCACTCAATTTATTTGAAGTAAAGCGATCTCCGTAGTCTCCACAGTCTCAAGTATGCCGCCATTTTGTTGCTATCATCGTTGCTATGTGTATCATTTGCCATTCATTGAAAAGGGTTGTTGAATATAATACCTTTGATAAAAATATCATATTATCAATCAATTGAACTATCTTAGTCATAAAAATGCAAAACAATTTTTGCTAGACAATTGTGCAGGTGTTAATTTCATCAACATTCGGTTGCACTATTTGTAGAAACTGACACGAGACATTTACATGGTTGACCAATCACCAACTGGGATCAAATTTTCACACATGTTGATTATTATTTCGATAACCAATCTGTCAGGTGTTTAAATTTGCTAATAATTAGAAATATATTGTACTTATTTTTTTCCTTTGTTAGCAGATATATTCCCTAAACAATTTAACTACAATGTGTAGAATCAGGAATATCGATCTTGGGCTGATCAAGTAAAATCATCCATTCGATTTTTTGTTTGTTACATCGTCCTTAAAATTCTGACCAAGGACATTTATCTTATCATTATCTGTAACAGTTTCTTTGTTTGACACATTTTTTTCTTATGTACAACATTGTTCTGTATTTCGGTTACTAATGTTATTCTTCTTAAAAGTATAAGGAGATTTATCTACTGAAAACCCTTCTCCTGGTCTGAACGTATTTCAAGCTCATCTCGTTCATTATTACCCGCGTGTAGTGATGATTCAAACCTCATGTCGAAAACTTTACCACTGATCCTAGGTGACCCAAAGTCTTGTTTTAGGTATGGATCTAACGGTAAAAAAGGGTCCGTTCCACCCATTTGTATCCTTTGGTCTAAGCACCCTTGAAAAACGTTTCCGAAAGAATAGACTAGATAAGAACTGCTTTGTTCCCTATTTTGACTAGTAAAAAGATCAAACAATCTGTCAAATTAAAATTAACACTGACCACCTCGGTTTTAAATCACTCTGCAATATCAACTTGCTTAGTTGCTTTTTGAAGACGCATTTATGTCTTTTTTACCTACATTATGAGTCAGCTTTTTGTAAACATCAAAATACCGAAGTTACTGTAATGTTTGTTTCTGCATATGCTCATTTCGACAACTTATGTCTCTTCAGTGCAGATAAAATCAAAACATTTGGATGTCCATAAACCGAAACACGTGTAAAAACTGATAGAGAACAAATAAGCAATAACATCTTAATATAAATGCCAAAATCAGCTAAAGACAGAGCTATGCAAGAGTAAACCACTATTTCCCGCTGAGCGTAATCGCGACCACCCATTTTCAATTGAACCACTGACAACTGTCTTGTCATCCTTTGTGGCGATAAAACAAAGACTAGAACCACGCAGGTTAGATGGAGTACAAATTTATCGTGCAGAAGTAACTAACAATGATCATGCCTTTTACATCAGATGCAAAATTGGGTAAATAACAAAATTACTGAAGAGAGTGGTCTAGAACCGAAGTCAATGAGACGGTAAGACACATCAAGTGGAAATCACCTGCAAAACTGTCGACCGCAATGGTCCTGGCTGGCATTTTAAAATTAATTACACATTATGTAAGTAAGCTGCATTCTGATTGGTAAATGGCAGTTGTATTTTTTGGCAAATACCACCCCACCGTGGTATTTGTCCCGGAGCCCTATGTGCGCTTTAATGATAGGGACATTCGGTGTAATTAAACAGATATATCATGTGCCAAAAATACAAGTCTTTGGTCTAAATTTCCCTCGCCTTTTACCGCCCCGCGACTTGTATTTTTGGCAAATACCCCTCCTTATCATGATATATCTGTTCAAAATGGTTGGTTAAACCGATTTTATGGCTAGCCAAACCTCTCCTTTCATTGCGGTAGTGTCCAGTACCAAGTCAAAAGCAATTGCCATTGAAAGGTCGTTTCCAGTTAAAAGAAATAATTATCTCAGTATTCAGTAAAGAAAGAATCTTAAATCAGAGTTCGGACATAAACGTCAATTTTTTCCACAAGGGGCAGTTATTTAGTAAAGAACTTTTTAATGATCGTATGAGACGGAATTTTTAAAGCCTTGATAAATAAGGCGGTCACGGACATAACTATGTCTAATGAGAAAGTGTTTAATTTGTGCTAGCACTCGTGTAACGAATCAGCTCTAAAACGTACACTCCGTAAGAAGAAGAAGCTGGAATGTTACTGTCTATTTTGGAGAAATTTATAATTTCGAAATTGAAATCGTCCTTTATCTCGTAAATGTAAGTACTGAGATGACCATTATTGTCAAATGCGAGATGTAAGTCACAAAAAGGTGTAGATCTAGTGGTTTCTATTGTTTCCTTTATCTCTAGTTCTGGCGGATATATTAAAGGGATTCATTTAGCAAAAGATGCATTATTAATGGATAGAACATCATCAATATGTCTATAGGTGAGATTGAAAGATCTACATGTAGCACTTTTAGCTCACCTGGCCTAAAAGGCCATGTGAGCTTTTGCCATCACCTTGCGTCCGTCGTCCGTCAACAATTTCAAAAATCTTCTCCTTTTAGACTAATTAAACTTTGCATGAATCATCAACAGGGTATGCAGTTTTAAAATTGTTTTCGATTAGTTCGAAGACCAAACAACATGGCTGCTGTTACTAAAAATAGAACATATGGGTAAATTGCTGTTTTTTGCAAATAACTCATAAACCGTTACAGATATTGGAAATCTGACAGGATAAAAGTGATCTACCTTCCCTGTAATTTTGAAGAAAATCCGAAAACCTGTCTTAGAGTTATTGCCCTTTTTCCGTAAATTTTCAAAATTTTAGTTTTTTTTTTTTATTTTTTATCAGAAAAACTAAAACAGATAGAAGTCAACTTGAAATTGCAAAAAATGTTAAGCATATATAGATCTACCCAACCTGAAATTTTGAACAAAATCCAAAAGTCCTTGTGGGAGTTATTGCCCTTTTTCACAGAATTTGAAAAATTTTCGTTTTTTTTTTTTTCGCCTTTTATTTCCAAAACTATAGAAGATGAAGGTTAAGTGTAAAATGATAAAATGTTTGCCATGCTGTGGCGACGTCAAAAATGGTGTTGAAAATTGTTCGTTGACCACCATTTTCAAAATGGCAGCCAAAGAAAGGCGGGAAAATTCAACATTGTCCCATTTCAATTAAATTTGATTTCGAAATAGATATTGTTGTTGCGACTTCAAAACCGGTGTTGAAAATTGTTCGTTGACCGCCATTTTCAAAAAGGCCGCCAAAAAGGCGGGACAATTCAACATTTTCCGATTTGTATGAAATTTGGTGTCCAAATAGGTATTGTTATCGCAGCTTCAAAACTGATTTTAAAAATTATTTGTTGACCATCATTTTCAAAAGGCGGGAAAATTTAACATTGTCCGATTTCAATGAAATTTGGTATCCAATTGGATATTGATGTCGCTACTTCAAAACCGATGTTGTAAATTGTTAGTTGACTGCCATTTTCAAATGGCTGTCAAAAAAGTGCGAGAAAATTTAACACTGTCCGATTTCAATGAAATTTGGTTTCCAAATAGATATTCATGTTGCGACTTCAAAACTGGTGTTGAAAATTGTTCGTTGACCGCCATTTTCAAAATGTCCATCAAAAAATGCGAGAAAATTCAACATTGTCCGATTTCAATGAAATTTGGTTTCCAAATAGGTATTGATGTCACAACTTAAAACTGATGTTGAAAATTGTTCGCTGATGGCCATTTTCAATATGGCTGCCAAAAAGACGGGAAAATTCAACATTGTCCGATTTCAATGAAATTTGGATTCCAAATAGATATTGATTTTGCGACTTCAAACCGATGTTGAAAATTGTTTGTTTACTGCCATTTACAAAATGATGTCTCGAGTTCAAAACTGGTGTCGAAAGTGGTCTCAAGCAAGAACATTTGAAAAAAAGCCCAACGAAGAAATATAGTAAAACATGATCAGACTTTGAATACATTTCAAGATATTAGTGGCTTTCGAGCTACCAAAGTTTGAGCGACTGAAGATCGACTGTATACCGTATAGGGGGTAATTTTCGCGGGGTTTAAATTTTCGCGTATTTTCGCGGATGAATTTAAATCGCGAAAATAAATTCCGCGAATATTTTCTGTATTCTTAGGATATATATAGGAGCTTTGATAATTCGCGAAAATTTAAAACCCTAAAATGTTTGGCATACATTTTCCACTCAAATCCGCGAAATTTTTGACCCGCGAAAATAACCCGCGATACGGTAACTTACAATGTCAGCTTGATTGTGGCAACTGAAAGGCAGGTGAGCGATACAGGCTCCTGAGAGCCTCTGGTTTATTTTGTGATCTTTTACGAGTCTCTGAAGAAGAAATTCAGTCTCGTAAGAATATAAAAACAAGTCTGCGAGAAGAGGTGCACAATTAGTGCCCAGTTGTATGCCAACTTGCTGTTGATATATAGCACCTCAAAATATGACGATATGCATTTCCAATTAAAAAATCAAGCATACTGCACACCTATTTTCATCGGAGCATAGTTTTACAAAAAGTATATTCTGGTTCGTATAGCTGACTAAACCATATATAAAATCATACGAATTCAGTCCCATCAATATGCGCTAATCAAATGCGCCTCGTATTAGTGTCGATCTACTAGTTAAAACCTGTGTTACAAAACTATTATAAATCTTAGTTGCTTCTTTTCAAATTTCGCAAGGCCTTTTTTTCCATGGATAATGAAAAGTTTTCGCCATTAAATATAAAACAATTAAATCAATGGGATCAAAATGAAATCAAAAGTAAACTGTTTTAAATTTTTGTCTAGATCTATCTCTATGTCCGTATGATTCGATATGTTTTGGACGGAGTCGTCAGTCCAGTGCATATTAGAATACAAATAACTTGAAAATTAATTTTTAGATGTAATATAATTTTGTTTGTCTGTTTTTCTAATTTTAGAAACAGAACGATGTTCATCTGACCATGGTTACGTGTACTACAGAGAGCTAGATCTTTGCTATAATACAAACTATGCATCACATACAAACTTCACAGCACACAAAATTTCTTGTCATGCACAGGGTGCAGAACTGATCCGGATTGATTCAGAACAACGACAAAGATATTTAAGATCAGTCACAAGTGAGTATTAAATTTATAAAATATTTATATATAGAGAAGTTCCTAAAAACAGGCAGTCTCACAGCCAAACTTTTACAGCAGGGTTATAGATTTAGGCAGTATCACAGGCAAGCTTTTATAACAGGTTTACAGATTTAGGCAGTATCACAGGCAAATTTTTACAACAGGGTTACAGATTAAGGCAGTATTACAGGCAAACTTTTACAACAGGTTTACAGATTTACGCAGTAACACAGGTAAACTTTTACAACAGGTTTACAGATTTAGGCAGTATCACAGGCAAATTTTTAAAGCAGGTTTACAGATTTAGGCAGCATCACAGGCAAACTTTTACAACAGGTTTACAGATTTAGGCAGTATCACAGACAAACTTTTACAACAGGTTTACAGATTTAGGTAATATGACAGGCAAACTTTAACAAGGTTACAGATTTAGGCAGTATCACAGGCAAACTTTTACAACAGGGTTACAGATTTAGGCAGTATCACAGGCAAACTTTTACAACAGGGTTACAGATTTAGGCAGTATCACAGGCAAACTTTTACAACAGGTTTACAGATTAAGGCAGTATCACAGGCAAACTTTTACAACAGGGTTACAGATTTAGGCAGTATCACAAGCAAACTTTTACAACAGGTTTACAGATTTAGGCAGTATCACAGGCAAACTTTTATAACAGGGTTACAGATTTAGGCAGTATCACAGGCAAACTTTTACAACAGGTTTACAGATTTAGGCAGTATCACAGGCAAACTTTTACAACAGGGTTATAGATTTAGGCAGTATCACAGGCAAACTTTTACAACAGGTTTACAGATTTAGGCAGTATCACAGGCAAACTTTTACAAAAGGGTTACAGATTTCAGAAGTTGTAGATTACATTTAAGAAGTTTTATAATAGATATGAACATTTGATATCTACATATGGCGTTACTCTCAAACACCATTTTAATCCTTGTTTTTATGGAAGTTTACTTAAAAATGCCAGAAACTGATTAAAGACCCAGAAAAACTGGGACGTAGCTTACATTCTGAGTTTATTGGTAAAAAAATCATTAAAATCGGACCAGAATTGACTTCCCAATAATTTTTTGAAATAAATGTGGATTTATATGAAATATATAGGGAATAAATGTAGCATGCGAATACATTTGTCCAAGATCTTCTTTACGTAGTAGCGGGTATCGACAAGATACTCTACTTGTGACCTAAACATTTTACACACCTACTAGCCTCTCGCTGATACTACCAATGTCTACTGAACTGTATGATGATTCTTGACCAAAGCCTTTGGGAAGTTTTGAGTTTGATTTTTCTTCCGTAAATGGTGGTTTACAATGTAAGATGACCCGTGTAAGATCGATGCACGCGACATCATCTTACACGGATAAATGGCCAACCATAAGTGTCTATTTTTGTGATAAAACAATCATCACCATGACTAAACGTCATAAAACACCTGACGTCATAATGTTCAGTACACTCAAATGGCGACAACGTTTTTCAAACAGTATAGGTTTGCAGGCGTTTCTTTTCGTATTTTACGGAAGAAACAGGCTCTTGCATTCGGTCAAAATTAAAAATCGGGCTATCTTTCACTCGTGTAAGAAATTCTACGTCTTTTCCTCTCGTTTCGCTACGCTCAACTCGAGAAAAGACAAATTTCTTACACTCGTGAAAGATATCCCCGATCTTTAATTTGACCTAATGCAAGATCCTATTGTTCTTCCATAATGCGACAGCGTTTTACCAGAAGACTAGGCTCCTTGAGTTAGAAGACAGTGTCGCGGCGAGCACCCCTTAACCCATCTTTCAAAATTACGTATTGTGATTTTCTCTCCTTTCAAGAGTGTTGTGATGGAGTTGTTAGTCTACCATCACAACACTCTATTCGGTTTTCTTCGTACGCTTGTTTTACTATAGGGTAACGAGACAGATACAGGGGAGTCGTTGGTACCCATAACACTGATTTAACCAGATTGTGTCGTTACCAAGTCTGACTGTCCCGAACGCTCTAGCAGATTGTGGCATATGATTGTAATTTTCAGTCATTGTAAATGTTTACTGTTATCCATTTCTATACATAGCAAAAGGTTCTATGTACCTTCCAACATTTCTTGGGTTTTGTTAGATCTTCCCTTTAGTGGAATTATTTTACCATGCCAGTTATAAGATTACAACACTGGAATTTCTTTTGAGTAATAAAATGTTCCAACGCCATAAGTGCAAGTGTTTTTCAATATGTTCTAAATTACTTTATATCAAAGCATTGACGTTGCAAGGAAAACTTCATTGATAGTGTACTTTCCCGTTGCATGTCTCAAAGAACCCTTTATACCCTGTGTTATTTTCGGAACTTTTCCGGAATTTGCAAAAAAAGGTTTTGGAATTTTGTTGTAGGCCGTACAATTGCTAAATTATTGCTTGATACAGATCGTAAATGCCTCGAATGGGTGTTTATTTATTTATTTTGTACCAGTATTGGTTGAGGTATTCTGGCGTTTTAAAACTTAAAGGATATAAATACAGCATTGTTGTTAAATCTTTACTT
>MJUU01026460.1:53651-66991 GCA_002080025.1 Modiolus philippinarum
TTTAACTAAGCTATCGCTTTTTACCTGCTACATTTAATATTCTATAATTTCAAAAACAAAATACCGAAGTAACTATTAATTTATTTTCTGCATATGCGAATTTTGACAACTTATGTTTCATCTGTGCAGATCAAATCATTATTAATGTTTAACAAACACTTTACTGACAATTATATTTTGTAGATTCCAAAAGATGTCGAAATGATAAAGATTTTCTGTACTACCGAGAATTAGACTTCTTTCATAATATAAACACGATTGGAGCAATCAATTTTGGTACAATAAAGACTACGTGTTTGATAATGAATGCCGAGTTATCCCGAATAGAGTCTGAAGAACACCAAGAATACATGAAACGTATAACAGGTAAACTTGTATAAATGATAGAGATTAAGGTTATTCTTGATGGTTACATTCCTATCAAATAGAAACAGCGTACAAACTGTATGAAGAAAATATTTCCCACCAGAAAAGAAGTTCCATTTCTCAGAACAGTATTTAATAAATATTAAAATATCAGATTTGGCGCTTTCTTCCCGTTTTTGTATTTGCACGATGTGAATGGAGGAAACCATATCTGTTGTAGTCGGAAGGAAAAAAAGACAAATTTTAGAATGAGCAACAAAAAAGGGGGACTGAAATCATAACATAAAAATGTAACAAGTCCAACTATTATTTCGAAATACAACTTTTCCCCACTCTCTAAGAATAAAACCATATATTATTAACATAAAATTTCACCACTAACATCTTAAGCTTTAAAATTGTTTTGAAATTCTGCTCGATTTCCGATGACCAACATCATCGGTGAAATGGAAGTTTGGGTACCCATGAACGGTTTAACCCTACCCCTAGCTTCTTATGCCAGTGCCAGTACCAAGTCCTGCTATCCCGGGTTCCTATAGTTAATTATGTTTGTCTGTAGTCTATTTTGTTTTTTTTTTTGTAGTTCTGTTCCCTTGTTGGTTGTGGCTTGTGACTGTAATTTTCAGCTATTGGAGGTATTTAGAATAATATAAATTCTGCCCTGTTGTTTCATGCAAAAAAACCAAAAGTGTACCTGTCTCTATCTCTTTGTTTATTTTTTCCAATTATTTTTTTTTTAATTTATTTTATTATTTTATTTGTCCTTTCCCAAATTCAGAACCGTAACTGAGAACAGATTTGGCAGTCATAAAAATAAACCAAGGACAATCACAATATCACACTATCGGGAACGCACAGAAGCAAGGACACCATAAAGTAAAGCACAAAAATAAAAAAATATGGGCACACAAATATTAGAAGTAGAAGTCATACTTGAGATCTGGTAAAACGGTAAATCAAGTCAAGTTTTCGCTACTTTTACATTTAGAAGCTGAAAAATATTTCTTAGAATTTTTTTAGGATAAAGCTTTTAATTTCCTGCCCACACATAAAATGGCCTTAGCTGCACTCGAGTAACGACCGACATCCTTATTTGATTTTACATCTTTGTTGTATTCTACATAAGACCTTACCATGTATCAAAATGATTTTGTTACATGCCCATTAACTACGTATCTCTCTTTTTTTTTCATCAAGAGTATGCCTTTCGAGCAGTGCGGATTCCCTAAGAAAATGCTCTTTATATATCTTAAGTTATAGTGTACGTTAGAATTTCCCATATAAATTATCGTTCGAACTTACAAATTTCAGCTCCACTTTCTAAATTCCAAACTATTATTCTGACTGTTTTTATATATAATTCCCACATCTTCCTATTTTAATTTATAGTTTGCAATCCTCTCTATGAATGCCCTGTTATCGTTTATTTATGAAAAGTAAGAAAATGGGGTAAATTTCAAGGAGACAACATCCTATCTCTGTTTAAGAATCAATCGATCGCTTTCAACATAGTGCGGAACCTCGCAACATAAAGCAAGCTCTAAATGACCCCAAAAAATGAAAAAGTGAATAAATATTGAAAACAAACCACATGTTGTATCTTTTGTCCCCTTGTCGGGCAATAGATCACAAGTGTTTGTGAGAATAGTATGATTATATTATATATATAGGTTAAATTGATGTAGATGCCACATCCATGGTAGTAGTATAATATATGTGTAGCGTTTTTTCCGACATCTTAAAAGTGATTTCTGCTACTAGGGCTGTCTCGAACTTACTATGAGGTATGGATGTTTGCTAATTGTTGAAGGCCTGAATGCAGCTTCAAGATAATGAAGAACAACAACAAAAACGTTGTTCTATTTGCTTAATCTTGCCATGCATTTGTAAGGTTTATCCCATGTTCATTTATTTTATTTTCCTATGTTCGTTCATTAATAAAAATCAATAGGTGAAACATTCATTTTGAAATCAGAGGTTTTCTATTGTATTATCTAATTCTTTAAGCAAATCGGTCAATCTTTTTACGCAAGGTTTGAAATTCCAAGAAATATCTGAATTTCAATGATGAAAAAATGAAACCATTTTCACTATAATAAGTTTCGGAATAAATGATCAGTTTCGATAAATTTCGAGACTTCAACATATTGTTGCAGTATGCGTCATTATTTTGCTTTTATCTTACATGATAATAAAGGGAAGACTTGAATGGTTTGAACAAATTGAAATATTAACTGATAGACAACTTGCAGAAACGTTGTTTTAAAATACAACAACATGACGAGAAAGGGAAGGTTTTAATGGTTGAATTTTAATGAACAAAATAAAATATTTACTGATATAAGGCTAGTATGCTCTTTATTTTTCTTAGATATGGTGTACTTGTGCATGAGATAATATCTCATGTGTACGCTTTGTTCAATTACTATTATATAAATTTAGGTAAATTCTAAAACCTAAGGATTAACTCCCTCCATCTAGTTTTGTCCTTAGCTATATTTGATATTACTGATTATTCTGATTTTGTTTGGTTTTATGCATTTTAAACATATTTTTGAAATTATGGATTTCCTTTGTTTGGGTTCTAGTGCTGCTGGTGAGGAATTAATTTCCGAAATGGCCATACAGCTCATTAAAATTATTGCAGTTGGAGTAAACATATGTGTTATGGTCTCATGTTCATTTACTCCATATCCCTTCGTAAAATAGTAGAAAACAATGGTTTTAAAATAGAATACCAGACAATTATCTTGGTAATATGCAGATGGCATTAAAGCACAGTTACATGAACTAATCTGATGATGTTCTTTCAAAAATAGAGTGAAGTCAGAATAGTTTGCCTTATCTCAATGTTTATCAGAATTCTTATTCACAAATATGCATTGCACTATTTCCAGGATCGTCGAAAATCTAGCGATGTTTGAATTGGATAACATATTCATCAAAATACGGGGATTTGCTTACCCTTGCATTCTAAACGGCTTCAATATCGACAAATACGAGGTGAAAAAAATGGCACAACGTCAAGTTCTATTTTGTTGTTTTGTATTCTGAAGTTATGGTTACTCTAAGTTTCAATTTTTAATGGCCTTTCCGATTTTTTATTTTTTTTTTTTTTTTTAGCTTTTAAATTATTTAATTTTCCATTGTTGGACATCATTGAATTTTGTTCCGGCTTTTCATCGCCATATTTCAGTAGTACTTGACCATCGACATTTGGTTTATATAATTGGGTCTCACGTTTACTTAGAGATTCCAAATTGGTGTAACTTGACGACTTCATTTCTTAGAAACGGGAATAACTGAAACCATGAATAAAATGAAATCATATCTGTGTTGTTGTATCTAAGGACATTGGTTTGAATTCGGTCATTTTGGTTGAATTGTTTTCACAAAAAGGACACTTCAGAGAAGGTTTGACTCTGACTATGGAATTTCAGAATCGCAATTAAAGATGTATAGCATTACAAAGTGTTCAATAAGTGAGAACCCAACCATCAGTCTTAAGACGAAAAATTAAGGAACAGCTACAACAACTGATAAACGGAGAAACAAGTACGGAAAGACACGAGTACGGTACTGAAAAGAAAAAATGAATAAATACATACAAATGAGCAATATGGACCCAATAAAAACCGTGGGTGAGGTCAGGAGCACCGGTAGAGTATGCCTCCTGCTTCGTATAGACAACCGACATGTTGAATGTCAACTCACATATTATTAGAATATTGATTAATAATGGCTCGAGCCGGACAAAGCGTCTCATTTTGTCAGTTACTTTTGTTCCTTCGGTACTCTGCTGCCGTTGTTTCCTTCAAATTGATATTTAACATTGTCAGATGTTGAAAGCTGAAAAATACTACAAATACTGATACTACATTTCCCACTTTCTTTCAGAGGGAGTTATTCCAAGTTCTTTCCCCTTTGTATGCATACAAGGCACTGATACAATTTCAGCGACAGGAAATTTTACTTACGATGATGGCTCACCTATTTTATATACTAACTGGAAAACAGAATGGAGCCAGCCGACACCTGGACTTGGAAACATAGTTGTGTCCACCTACTATGGGTATGGATGGATAACCAGTTCTGCTACATCTGGAACTCCAGGAATTTATTTCTGTGAAAGACGGTGGTTATTGGTGCGTCTAATCGTTATCTAGTGACTAGAGAAGTGAAAACTAAGACATACCTTACAAAAATCGACTTTCAAATTTAAAAGACTGCATATAATTTACTTAGCAGATGCAAGATCTTTTAAAAACTTAAGGTCTGAAAAGATGACGTCAAAATTTCCTTTTTTGTGAGGTCCATTTGAATTTATTCATTTATTTATTTAGGATCGTTTTGTTGAATCAGTAGTTTGAAAATTGAACAAGATATACCGACCTCATTATAATTTTGACGAGCGTTTCCACCAATCTAATACGACAAAACTCTAAGGGGACGACCATTTGATTCTGAGGGGGTTGGAGGNGGGGGGGCTGGCAGATTTTGTAAATAGATATTCTGGCCTTGAAAACCATGAAAATAAATAATCTGGCCTCAACCACCCAGAAAATAAAAAAAAATCTGGCCCCAGGTTCTTTAATACAGTATACAGAAAATAAATAATCTCGCCGCTAAGCGGCGAAAAATAAAATTTCTGACCCGCAAAATGTTGAAAATAGATAATCTGACTCGACCAAAACTGCTAGGCCCCCTCAGAATCAAATGGTCGTCCCCTTACGAGATAGAGACCACCGAAAGGAGACTGACAATAGGAATCTGTGACAACTGTTTCCTAAGGCTCATATTAGAGGAACATGATGAGTCACAGAAAACGACAACCAGATTACCCTAGGAAATTCCACAATTAAGTAAAATCTAAAACATAGGCAAACAAAATCAAATTTGTTATGTAAATGTTTAATTTTAGCCTCTGTCATATCTTTAATCAACTACAAAAGTCCATTAAAACTATCAACGAGTTGATACAAAACTTGTATTCCGATGCGTTTTTAATATGAGGAATATAACTCATGCTTTACAGAAAACGACTTACGTTGCTTATAGTTGATTGCTTGATGCAACAAGATAATAAAGTGTGAGCGAACTCATTGTATTGTTAGAAACTAAATAAATATACGGTTATTGTTCACTTCCGTAGCAGATGAATAAGAAGTATACTGTAAACCGGAAAATTTTCGCGCCGTCTTTATTTCGCGGTAAATTGGCAAGATTTTAATTCGCGCAGTTTTGAATTCGCTCTGCCAAACTGATGACCATTGATTTCAATAATAGACAAGTATATTTGCGCTGTTTTATTTTCGTGCTTCCATTCCAAACTCGAAAATCGCGAAAATAAAACTACTGCAAAAAATGTCCCGGTTTACAGTATATAAGGTGCTAATTTGTTCTCTGTCAGCTTTTAAACATATTTCGGTATGTGGATTTCCAAATGTTTTGATTTGATCTGCGCTCAAGAGACATAAGTTGTCGAAATGGTCATATGCTGAAACTAAATTTACTGTAACTCAGACGGTATTTTGTTTTTAAAAGCGAGAGTAGAATGAAAAACGCTGGAAGTAACTTTACTAAATCTTGGAATGGTTGATGTAAGTACTGAAGAAACAAAAATGTTACTATAAACCAAAGAGAAACGGTCAAAATAATAGCCTAGTATGACCAGGCAAAAGAAATAGCAAAGAATAGCGCTTCTACAACTGATGAAATCCTTGTATTCACAAAAAATATTTTATATTTTTGGAATAATATGGATCTTTGAAATCGTAAAATCCTCCAGCCGTCAAAATGGCTGTTCCATATAATGCTCTTTTCAGTGCTTAATAGTTAAGCTCTTGACTTTTGAAGCACGATTGAATAAAATTGGTTATATTAAATAATAAAGAATCCATTAATGATAAAAGTAATTGATCGTGTTTAAGAGTATGATGTCATTACTATAACATTTATATATAGATAAACGGACCACTGTAATACAAGGTTAAGTGAAAACTCTCAATTTATTTAACGTGTTTATAAAACTGACGTAAACGTGTATCCATTAATACTCGTGTTTGTGGCAATAAAGAGGTAAATGGACAGTTTTATGACTAAATCAAAGTATTTAGCGTAAAATAAACAGAATTGGACATAAGAAAGAAGGAGAAATGAAAACAAAACGCGTGTTCTATTTTATTTCAATTTTTAAATTGTTATTATATATGACGTAGTTCTGATTAAGGTTTGGTCATGTTTGTTGTTGGTCAGTTATTCAAGAGATCATTGGATTTACTTAAAAAACTTATAACTGTTGCCTAGGACTTAAGTCCACATAATAACAGTAAGGGGTATCGGCCGTGACGCTGGAAACGCTATTAAAAAATCTCCGCCAACCGGGGAAAAGCAGGATATTAACTGTATGGGGAAAAAAAATGACAGGAATTCGGGAAAAGACCCCATTGTGACCCCCTTTGTATATAACCAGTGCTCGTATAATTCCTCTGGTTTCAGCTTCCTTTGCTGCAGAATTATACATAAAGAAGTCTTATATTTTCAGAGAACGGCGGCATTTTGCAGAAATGAAAACCACCGACTATGCCACAAGGATAGCTTTACAAAGACATTTAAATAGATGCTTAATGATAGGATGTGGACTGGTGGATATAATTGACAGGTAAGCACCAGTGGGTCCAGCCTGCGAAAAAGGGGGAGTTCGATTTTGTCCCAGTTATTTTTTTCAATTTCAGTCAAAATTCTGCATGAAATCTAAAAATTGTTCATGAAAACAGGTGGTTTCCTGGAGTTAGATCCTCCAATGATAAGTATTTAATCTTGGACAGACTGCTGGGTAGTTGCAGTTTTAGACGTGTAATGTATGAACTGCGGTGCTGTAAGCTAGCGGAAACAGTGATAATAAAATACCCGAAGTAACGAATGGACAAGTATAGCAATTGCACATGCAGCGATATGTACAATTAAGAAAACTGACACAAGTGAACAGTGCATTTATTAAGCTTAATGTACAAGGGTTATTTATGTTAAAAGTAATTTCCTGTTGTAATAACTGAAAAAAAGGCTGGACAAAGATTTATTTTGAGCCGGGGAGGGAAGAATAATGTCTCACCGGCAAAATTTACGGTAGCCGAGAAAGTGATGAAACATTGAGGGATCAGGTAAAAGTACACAGACGTACCATTTTTTTTTATAGCGGTGCATTTCATTTGTGCACTGTTTTTTCATTTCAGTTGCGCCCATTTGCGCCCTTTTTTAATTTCATTTGCGCACTTTTTTATTTCATTTGCGCACATTTTGTTATTAAATTTCCGTATTTTTTTTCTTTTGGTTTTAGTTTTACTACACATCTTCTGTTAGGGAGGGGATGAAAATAGGATTTGAGCAGGATATAGTTCACTAGACAATGAAATTCGAAATTTGAAAGTTTATGCACAACACTAAAATGGCAATAAAAGAGCTAAAAAATCCAACTTTCTTTTTGTTCGAGTCGAGTTTGGATTCCACAGCTCTTGACGAATGTGAACGTCAGAAGTTGTAGAAAAAGGATTGAAGGATGTGCTATGCAGACTGTTCTTTTTAATACATGTGACAGACCTCTTGTCCTTTGGGTGCTTTACGTGAGAATTAAATGTACATACCTCCCCGAAAAATTAACGTAGTTCATCTTAAAAAAGCACACATGAAGTAAATAAAAATGCACAAATTAAAGAAAGTGCGCAAATGAACCGCACCTAATCTCAAAAAGTGCGTAAATGAAATGCAGGGTTCTTTTGTTGCATGTTTTTTCTTAATCATTCTCAAGACACAGGTACCAAAATTCTGAATTCAAAAGCACCGAATTCGGTATCTGTTATAATCGACAGTTAAATGTATATCCTTTATATCAGGATCTTTTCTATTCTTTTATTCACTCATATTACAGTGAAAGAACAACCACCATCCAAAGAGATAAATAGAGAATTGTCAAATGTTCTCTTTAAAGCAATTCAACAACGACAATTAATTATTCTTCCAATCAATGAAATGAATTAAAAATTGCAACATATTTCATCGAGAACAAGTTTTAATTAAATACTGCAAACAATTCGCTTCAGATAGACAAACTAAAACGTCGTACTGTGACAAATACCGAATTTGCAACAAAAAGGCTAAGATAGGGTGCTTTAAAGTAAACATTTCAGTTTAAGATAGACCCTCATAAGAAAATAAACATAGTTCGTTCATTAACAGCGGGAAATCTAGTGGTATAAAATTATCTCCCTTCCAGAAAAGCTCTTCTGTGTTCAAAACTTTTTCAGAACAAATTAACAGCATGGCGACGAAATTAAACAATCGACAAAATGTCAAGAGAAATAAACAAATACAATATTTAGTGAAAACGTCATTCAATTCCCAGATCTTTACTCGGTAGTTAAAAAGAGATTAAACTTGTCTCCAAGAAGAGGTAATATGCGAATTCCTTGCATAATTTACTGTCGTAATGAAAATATTTAACGGGAAGATTGGTCAAAATCAATTGCTATAGAGTGTTAAAATGCATGTACCCAGACAAAATTATATGTACAGATACTTTACTTATAGGTCAATTAAGTGACGATTCTTGTATAAGAAACACGGAGATCCAAAACGCATTCTATGTAACTAGGCAAAATTATATCGTCTTGAAACAACGCCATTTCCTTTTATACCCAAGATCGCAAAGAGTAATCATCAAAACAAGATTTCATTGGTTCAATCAAGGAAAAGGGGGTGCCTTCAGTTCAAGCCCATTTAAAGACCCCACGTGCTTAGTGAGTAAAAATCGATTTTGTTTATGTAAATAAGACGGTTACCTGGTAGAAATGGTTGTTTTATATACATTATTTCGTCGGAACCACTGCATGTACCCTGGCCAAAATTTGCAAATGAATCGATAAATATTTAATTACAAAGTATATTTTTTCCTAAAAATTTCCGTTGTAAATGCCGAGATCCAAAACACTTTGGAATCAGGTATATTCCGGGAAATCTCATTTTTCATTAAATATATGCAAGAAATATCAAAATTTTTTAAAAATGTCATTTGTCAACATCAAGATACATCACATGAACATAACAGAGTATAAATTTTCTTGTTATAAGTAAATTTTATCAGGTCTTAACAACGAGTTATACATTGAAATCGACATTTTTATCTTTTCTAAAGGAGAGTTCATATTCTATTGTTTAAATACCACCGGATTTCAGACTGTTAAGGAAGATCTCCACTACGAGCCATCTTCATTTCATTATTTCGTTATTTCGTTCTCTTTCAGTTTTTACATATATTTCGGTTTATGGATTTCCTATATTTTGATTTTATCTGCACTGAAGAGACATAAGTTGTCGAAATGCGCATATGCAGAATCCAAATCAACAGCAACTTATATATTATTTGTCTTTTTTACATTTCAAAAGGTAGATTTTCAAATGTATTTTTTTCAATAAACATGAGAAATGGTCAAATCATTAATTTACCACGCATCCAGCTTATTCCAATTAGGAGAAATGTCGGGGTTTGTTTAATCGACGGACATGTATTCAGTCATTCTGGAAGGGTAGGGGAATGTTTGTCCCAAAGTTCGGTAAATATGTCGATGACCCCTTTCAAACAGAAACCCTGTTCGAGACGACAAATGGTAAAAACTGTATTCTGTTCTGGACTGATGATAAAAAAGAAAACTTTTTTGCATCGATATTATTGCGGCTCTCTCATACCACACAATAAATGGACACTTGCCCGCCCTCCATACCCCACGCCTTCCGGGTGCAAGTTCAGTCAAGATATGAAGAACAACAATAAAAGCGTTGTTCCATTTGCTTAATCTTGCCATGTATTTATAGGGATTTTGTCCCATTTACATTTACACCATATCCTTTTTTTATTCTGACCCCTGGTGTCTGTAGCGCTAAAGCTATTTACCTTATAACACTGGCTTTCTTGCATCAGATTATATTATGTTGATAAATATACGTGCTCTGTTTCATAATCATTGTAAAATATGTATGCCGCTTGTGGACCCTTGGTCTTGCAAATAAAATTCTGTATTTTGTATTCTATTGGTACTGGGGAATAAACTGTAGTTTTCGCCTTCAAACATATAGAAGTGTCATCAATAGTGGGAATGAGAGGTCAGATAGGAAAATCCATTGGACGAACGACAAACCAAGAGTACACAAACACAAAAGAGTTCACATCTCGAAAGTGCCGTTTAACAGTTGTGATAAATAATAAGTTTTCTGGTGAAGACAAATTAGAAGAAATGTTTATTATGCATTTTCTTAATTCTTGGTTAACCTCAAACTTTGAAATGCGTAAATTTAGCTAGCGCGATCGTAGAAATTATCGCAATAACGGGAAACAATGTTAGAGACTGTATTAACATTATGCCTAGTATTTATATGTACAATGTATCTTCTAATCTGTAGAGGAGATAATCGGCCTTAATTCTGGACTAATCAGCTAATGTCTTCTTTACGTCATTGGTCATGACCTCACAGCAGACGACATCTATCAGACCATTTAAAACATAGTATGTGGCCTCTAATATACACTATTACCATTGAATTATCTATTACAACGTGTGAAAATTGCTGTTTCATTGATAAGCTAACCAGGTGTGTTAGATTGGTTAACAATCTACAAAGTCATCTTGACACGAATTTGTATAAAAGTACACGTGCAGTGACGTTACAAGGCATTTTCCCATGACGTTAACGTTTGATCACCTGTCTGCTTAATCTATCGAGGTATTATCTGGATTAAAGGATTAAAACAAAAAGTTTGAATATGATGCTACCATACATCTGAATACTATGGAAGTGCTGACCTGATAAGATAAAGAAATTGCTATTAAAAAGACAGAGAAAAACAAGTTTAAACAAATCAATTATTAGTGATGTAAAAAAATAAGGAAAAAAAGATATTAAAATAAAATCATTCAGATGAAAGTTAAGTAAAAGAACCATAATAATCAAAATATATAACATTTAGATTAATCCTGCAAATTAGAGATAGAGTTTTCAAGGATTCCTTAAAAGAAGACATAATCTTAGAATCAACTAAGCGGTAATTTCTATATGTAAAATTTTAAAAAGATGCAGAATGATTACATTAATAAGACATTATCACAAAAAACAAATAGTCCCATTTTAAACCAAGAACTGTCACTCCAAAGTTAATGACCGATGCCATCACTAGAAGGTCATGTTTTCAGTTCTTCTGATGCACATATGTCATGCAAAGTTATTACCTCAGCGGAATTTGGCGTTACTAGCTGTTATCCATTCTTTTATATGTCTGAAATTTGTTGTTATATATTTTTGTTTGCACTGAAGAAACTCAAATTAACAGCGTAATCGATATTATGAACTGTAACACTGTAGCCGAAGATCTGTTTGTTTTATGTGCAAACGAATGCTAATGGTGTTTTTTGATGAAAAACATTTTTTGGTTATTTCCCTTTACTTTTTTTATAAGAATATTAGAATTATCTCCCCTTTTAACCAGGAACAGGGAGATAATCGACAAGTGTTTCTTATTTCATTTACTACGCTACGAATTTGTGTTTTATGTAATAAGGAAGAAATAGGTGACGAGTTTCACTATTTGTTAAACTGTACTTTTTTCTGCTCTGAAAGATATACATTTATACCAGTTCATATATATAATAACAGAAACATTGTTAGTTTTGTGAGACAATGAATAGTCAAGATAAATATGTACTTATAACTAAATACCGAATTTACTGTGAACTTAATTTCTGCATATGCGCATTTCGACAACTTATGTCTCTTCAGTGCAGATAAAATCTAAACGTTTGGAAGACCATAACTTATTGGATTGGCAAAATTTTGTAAAATTGTCATATCTCTATTTGAAATGTTTAGTATTGTTGTATATTAATTGAAATGCTGAAGTTATTTTGTAGTTTGTCACAAACACATTTAGTTTAATGACAATGAAGTATTTGATTTGATTTGATTTGAATAACTAGTAATTTGCAATATTCTACTTTCATCTGCATATACTAATTCTTATATGTATATATGTTTGTTCTATATTTTACATGTGTAATGTTGTACTATTATTCCTCATGTGGGGCCTTTAGTGAAATAAAAAGTTTAAAGTTTCGAGCATTTTTCATTAGACTCGTTAAATGGCAACATTTCTTTGAAATGACTTACTTTGAAATATATGTTATTATTTATTTCAGTGGGAAGAAAAAGAGAGAAAGTCCTTCTGTTGAACGATTTTCTGATAGTTTAAGAAGATTTGTTTTTTCAAACATATTGGCAGATGCTAAGAATATATCCTGATGGGTTTTATTCAGGTTTGTATCTTCAAGATTAATAAAGGCAATGGGATGCCGAAATCTCACAATTTTTTCCACCTTTTCTTGTTTGTCCTAAGTCGGGTTGTCAAAGGACAAACGAATCGACAATTTTGTAAAACATCTTTTCTGTTCTTTGTTTTTGATTCACAACCCTTTATTTTTGCATTTTTAAAATATTTTCCTTGAGAGACATATATAAATTGTCAAAATTTAAACAGACACTTAACAAGCTTAAACTAATTATTCGTCACAGCTGATCCGAAAAAAAAACAAGTGTTCATCTTCAAGGTCACATAAAGGAGGAATATCATCCAATCACAATCGCTGTATTATCTGTATCATCTGGCTCGGATAATTATCGAATTATCAGATAATAACAGATCTTGATTTGGCAATCAATTTTTATTGTTTTATCTAATCAGCAGATAATTTGAAAAGATCTTTGTTGGTAAACAATACATTTATTTGCACTTTACGACCATCAGACTTAACAGAGGGACATATAGTGTCGATTCAATAAATGTGTCCCCACCTGATCTTCTTGACCAATCAAATGTAGTGATGTTGTGACTGATTTTTTGTTTGCTTCTACTATATCAATAATTGACAGTTCCTTTG